>JAXCLR010000092.1:47593893-47604418 GCA_035584095.1 Annona squamosa
GGCCTAAGTCGATGCCTGAGTCGACTTGAAAATCGACTTGACTTGCCATGCTTTATATTCTTCAAATTTATAACCTTAAATCATTTCCACAAACATATTACTAGCCAAAACTTACTCAAATTGATTTGTTAATCATCAAAACATAGACTTGGCTTATTTTCCACATATTTTCAACAAAAATGTGGCGGGATCTTCTTTCGATCAGTCAAAGGCTGCAATGTTTGACCACGCGTGACAGCCGTCGGATGGGGCGGGCTGATTGTGATCCGTTCAATCCAATGCGAAAAAGCCACGCTGAAGGGAGCGATTAATGTCAAGAATTTTTCTTGCAAGCCATTGTCAGGGCGGGTGGGCTGGCACTCGTTCCTTACACCCTCATTTCTCTCCGTCTCTCCTACCCCTACCTCTCTTCCCCGTCCTCCTGCCCTCCCTCCCTCTCTCTCTCTCTCTCTCTCTCTGCTATCACCGGGAGATCCAATAACAGAATCGCCCATTGCACCTGACCTAGAAACTCCGATTGCAAATGGATGCGATGAAGAGATCACCAGTCGTTCAAATTCTAACGCCACCGCGGCTCCATCAATGGGTCCTGGGGGTGCTGCTACTATTGGAGGAGAGAAAGCAATGGATGACAAACGAAGAAGAGGATGAGAATATGGACATCGATATTGGAATTGTCTTCGCCCCTTTTCTATATCTGACGTTGCTTTGGAATGTGTGGGAAACCAGTAGTTGTGCTTGTATTGCTATAATTTCTTACTTTAGGCTGTGGAAGAACTGTGGAAAATCAGTTGGTATTGGGAATGGATAAAACTTTTAATTCCCTTCTTAATTCACTGCTTGATGCGCTTTCGCTGGACTTGAAATGGGAATAATGGGGAAAGGTCTGAGTTTTGCAATCCTGGTGGGTACTAAAGAACCAGCATCGCCTATTGCCGGATATTTCTAGAAAAATCACTGACTCGAGTTTTCTAGATTTTTCCTTTCTTGAAGCACCGACTAAGCAAGTTGCATTTCTAGAAATTTTCCAGCCCAAGCATTAATTGCCAATGTTGGTTGTAAGAGGCTATAAAAGGGGACAACCCTTTCCCACGGAAAAGTAGTTTTGGTGTGTGTGTGTGTGATTTTGATGAGTGCTTGTTGTGTGCATGTGGGTTGGAATGAGAGTTTAGAAAAGTGAGTGGGGAAATACTTATGGGGCAAGTGTGGGTAGTGCTAATATTAAAGGTAGGAGCTTATAAAGTGAGAGTGTCCAAATTATGTTGAGTGTAATATTTTTGTTATAAATAATATTTTATTTTCGAGCATCCATTTTTCAACAAGTGGTATCAGAGCCAATGGTCAGGGACCGTGGTACGTGAAGGCTACACCAGCTAGACAAAATACGGAAAAATTCTGCACGTATGCAGTTTAGGACTGTGAAGCCGATTCGTCTAGGACCAAACTTACTTGGAAAAGTGCTGGGCATACCAAGTCACGATGGCGGATATTTCTATCTCGGTAATCTCCATTGAGAGGCTAAATTATAACAAATATAATACTTGGTGTTTGTGTATACAATTTTATCTACTTAGTCAAGATCTGTGGGATATAGTTGGCGGCAATAATACTGCGCCACCCATAGATGACGAGGAATTGAAGAGGTGAAAGATAAAAGCTGGCAAAACTATGTATGTGCTAGCAGTAACTATTGAAGACTAGTTACTGTAGAAGATTAAGGATGCTAAAACACCCAATGAGGCATGGGACACCCTCGCAGCACTCTACAAGAGGAAAAATGATGCAAAGCTCTAGTAGTTGGAAAATGAGTTTTTATCCATTTCGCAACAAAATATGACAATAAGTGAATATTTCTCCAAAGTTAAATTTCTTTGTGGAGAAATTTCAAAATTAGACTTAGAAAATTTGATCTCTAAGACTAGGATGAGGAGGATTATCATTCATGGCTTAAAGCTAGAATACCACGAGATTATCATTGCTACCTGTGGATGGGCCAAAGAACCAACTCTAACCGAGTTGGAAAATATTTTGGCCAACTAAGAAGCTTTAGACAAGCAAATGTCTAAAGTTTCATTAAAGGAGGAGGAGAATGCTTTCTTTAGTAAAAAGAGAGAATTTCAAAGCAGAAATTGAGTAGTTGCGAAGTCAAATGGAGGTAACATAAGAAAACAAGAGGGAGACTGGCAAAGGAGGCAGCAAGGGCAAAGCTTGCAGCAAGGGGGAGCTCATCAAAGTGGCGGCAAAAGAGAGAAGAGATCCCAACGGCCGAAGGACCAGTGCTACAACTGTGGCAAAAGAGGCCACTCTGCTAGAGACTGCTAGTTCTAGCGGACAAAGGGAAATGCTGCGACTTCTATCATAACTAAGAAGAATGGAATCTCCAAGCATCTCTTGCAATAGAAAAACTTCAAGAAATGGCGGCACCTTGCATTATCAAGACAGAAGAGGAGTCGGCTCTCATATCAGTAAGTGAAAAATTAATCAACTATAATGATGATTGAATTGTCGATTCTGGATGTTCCAATCACATAACAGGAGACTATGAGAAGCTGACCAGCATGTCTGAGTATGAAGGAGGACGAGTAGTCGTAACGGCTAACAACTTGAAGCTGCCTATCACCTATATCGTCAAGACTATGTTTACCCCTCGGTTCAGGTCACAGAAGGTATAATTGAAAAATGTGTTCCATGTACCAGGTATGAAGAAAAACTTATTATTTGTCTCACAAATTACCGCTTTTGGAAATTATGTAGTGTTCGACCCAAATGATGTAGGGGTATATCCTAAATTAAAAATAACAAATGAGCCGATCATGAAAGGGCATCAACTTGAGTCTGTTTATGTGATGTCTGCATAGACAACATACATAGACAAGACGAGGAGGAATGAAACTGCAGATTTATGGCACGCGCGGTTGGGACATGTAAGCTATCACAAGATGAAGCAGATGATGAAGAAGTCTATGCTCAGTGGCCTTCCCCAACTAGAAGTTCAAGAAGATACGTGTGTGTCGGATGTTAATTCAGAAAGGCACATCAACTACCGTATGAGGAGTCAAAATTTCTCGAGATAGTACACTCAGACGTATTTGGATAAGTGAAGTAGTCATCCATTAGCGGTTACCAGTACGTGATAACCTTCATCAACGACTATTCAAGGTACATTTGGGTTGACTTTATGAAAGAAAAATCTGAGGCGTTCACTAAATTCAAAAAATTTAAGCAAAAAGTGGAAAATGAAGTAGGTCGAAAAATACGATGCCTACGCACGGACAATGGGGGAGAGTATATGTCAGATGAATTCTTAGAGTATCTACAAAGGTGTAAGATATGCTGACAGCTGATTTGCCCAAATACGCCATAGCAGAATGGAGTGGCAGAAAGGAAAATTGACACTTGGCAGAGATATGCAGAAGTATGCTGCATGCCAAGAATGTGCCACCTAAATTTTGGGCCAAATGCATGAAGACTGCTGCCCATGTCATAAATAAGCTTTCTCAACCTAGACTTGGGTATATTTCTCCTTTCGAGAAATTGCGGAGCACCAAACCAACAATAAGTCATTTCCGTGTGTTTGGATGCATCTGCTATGTATTTATTCCTGACCACTTCTGTAGTAAGTTCAACAAAAAGGCTATTCATTGTATATTTGTTGGCTATGATAGCCAAAGAAAAGGTTGGAGATGTTGTGATCCAACCACAAGTCGATGCTATGTCTCAAGAAATGTAATTTTTGATGAGGCATCATCTTGGTGGTCATCACAAGCAGTCTTATTACCTAACTCTAATGAAATGGAAGAATAGTTTAAAGAAAGATTACAGGAGTAAATTAAGCCAAGCCAAACTCAATCAACAAAAGAGCCAATTGAGGAGGACAAACTCTCACCAAGTAGAAGACTCCAAAAAATCAGATAACCCATGGCAAACTGGGGTGCATCATAGGAGTATTGAAGAAGAAAGACCGAGCCAAATCAAAGAGTTTGATAAGCAAGAAAAAGTAAGACCTATTCCACGACGATCCAACAGACAACGAAAGCCAAATCCAAAATATGCTAATGCAGCAGTGCTCAAAGCAACTAAAGAAGCGGAACCAGTCACGTACGAGGAAGCATCCCATAGTCTAAACTGGAGGAAGGCTATGGAAGAAGAAATTTAAGCCTTGAAGCAAAACGAGACATGAGATTTGGTACAAAAACCGAGAGATGTGCAACCCATATCATGCAAGTGGGTGTACAAATTAAAGTTACGACTCGATGGATTAATCGAAAGATATAAAGCTCGACTGGTAGCACGTGGGTTTTCTTAGAAGTATAGGCTAGATTATGATGAAACATTTAGCTCAGTAGCCAAAATTACGACAATTCGAGTATTATTGGCACTTGCAGCTAGCAAGTCATGGAAGCTCTGGCAAATGGATGTCAAGAATGCATTTCTCCATGACGAATTAGATCGAGAAATATATATGATGCAACCTAGAGGGTTCAAGAGCTCAACCCATCCGGAGTATGTCTACAAGCTGAAAAAGGCCTTATATGAATTAAAGCAGGTGCTGAGAGCCTGATATATTAAGATTGCTGAATTCTTACTACAAAGTGGTTATTCTGTTGCACCAGCTGACTCAAATCTATTCGTGAAAAATAAAAATAGAAAGCTAGCAATAGTACTAGTATATGTAGATGATTTCATCATTACTGGTGATGATGAGAGAGAGATCAAACAAACCAAGGTCAATCTCTCAGTTCTTTTTCTGATGAAAGATCTTGGAAAATTGAAACACTTTCTTGGGCTAGACTTACTAAAGAAGTATGGGCTACTTGATTGCAAGCCCATATTTACACGTATAGAGCCCAATACCAAGCTATGCTCACTAGAAGGTCAAGAGTTAGCAGATTCGACGATGAATCGACAGCTAGTGGGTAGTTTAATCTACCTAACTCTTATACAACTGGATATAGCATTCGCTGTCAGCACAGCAAGTCGCTATACGGAGAAACCAAGGAAGCTGCATCTAGATGCAGTTCGACGCATATTAAGGTATGTAAAAGGAACTATTAACCTCGGTCTTTTATATAAGAAGAATGCAATATGCAAGGCATCAGGGTACTGTGATGTTGATTATGCTGGAGACCATGACACAAGGAGATCAACCCCTAGATATATATTTGATCTCGGATCAGCGACAGTCTCATGGTGCAGTAAGAGACAGCCAACTTTATCTTTATCAACTATTGAAGCAGAGTATAAAGCAGTAGCTATGGAAGCACAGGAAACTAAGTGGCTGATGCAACTTATGAAAGATTTACACCAGCCTGCTGATTATTCAGTGCCCTTATACTGCGATAATGAGTCTGCTATACACATAGCAGAGAATCCAGTATTCCATGCTAGAACCAAGCATGTTGAAGTACATTATCACTTTATACGAGAGAAGGTGCTATATGGAGAAATCAAGATGGAACACATCAACACAGAAGATCAAGTTGCAGACATATTTACCAAAGGGCTGACTAGAGCAAAATTTGAAAAACTTAGAAGTCAAATTGGTATGGCAACCAGAGTGGAGTTAAAGGAGAAAGCCGGTGCTGAGGGGGGGGGGGATTAAGGAACCAACACGGCCTATTTCCGGATATTTCTAGAAAAATCACTGACTTGAGTTTTCTAGATTTTTCCTTTCTTGAAGCACTGACAAAGCAAGTTGCATTTCTAGAAATTTTCCAGCCCAAGCATTAATTGCCAATGACGGTTGTAACAGGCTATAAAAGGGGACAACCCTTTCCCACGGAAAAGTAGTTTTGGTGTGTGTGTGTGTGTGTGTGTGTGTGTGTGATTTTGATGAGTGCTTGTTATGTGCATGTGAGTTGGAGTGAGAGCTTAGAAAAGTAAATGGGGAAATACTTGTGGGGCAAGTGTGGGTAGTGCTAATATTAAGGGTAGTGCTAATATTAAGGGTAGGAGCTTATAAAGTGAGAGTGTCTAAATTATGTTGAGTGTAATATTTTTGTTATAAATAATATTTTATTTTAGAGCATTCATTTTTCAACAGGTACCATGCCCTGTTCCAACGTAATTGATATGATCCAAGGGTATCGAATTAACTAAAAATCCAGTGAGTCAAGTACTAATTTTGAAAACTAAGAATTGTATATGGATAAATAATTTTATAGGATTCTTATAAAATGGTGAAATAATATAAATGATTTTCACATATTGCACGTGATTATAAATAATTTTAATCACAGGTGACAAACACATAACTTTGATTAAAGTGATTTTTATATCATAACCAATGATTTTGAACAAAATAAGTGGGCTGAATTTTAATTTATTATCAAAATAAGCAAAATAGAAGCAAAAACATTGAAGTAAAGCAATGCTTTCGTTTGCATTAAGTATTTCCATTTATGTATTATATATTTATTTTGATTACAATTAATACTTTCGTATTCACGATCTATGTTAAGAAATTTTTTAGTCAAGTTATTTTTAACATCACAAGGAATTATTTGGAAAGGTGAAATGGGATGAGGATAGGATGAAGATATTTATAAAACAAAATATATGGTTGTATAAAATTATAATAAGGGTATGTTTGTTTACACCTAAAATTTTTCAAACTAAAACTTTTTAATTTAAAACTTTTGATTCTTCAAAATTATCTTATTTTTTAATTATTTATTTACATCTTCTTACATAATTATTTCACTTTTAAGTTATTTATACATTACTCTACTTATATAACTAACGCATCGATTTTAATTTTATTTTCTTTACTCCTCTATTACCCGTCAAAAAATTTTCATCCAAAATATTCATCTCTTCCCAAAGACACCCTTAATATATAAAAGTAGCATTAAAAATTTAAAAATATAAAATCATTTATGGATTGAAAATGGAAATTTTTTTTGAAAATAGAAAATCTCATACCATCCCTTAACCACCTGCGCATTTTAAATATGCACTCAATGTAGACATATTTATTTATATTTATATAGCTTAGATATTAAAAAAGAATCTCAATCTCATGAGGCCGGAGCATAGATTCTTCCATATGCCTAGTTCAAAATCGTGGTATTTGTGTTTTAAACCTTTTAATTGTGCGTATTTATATTGACAGGTGATCCTGTTAACTTGGGTTAGTTAGCCCATGTTTAAAAACTTTTTTTTTTTTTACCTTTTTCTCTAAACTTGTTAATATAGATGTATTTAATATATAACTAATTTTTATTATTTTTGGATATTTGTATATATTATTTTTAGATTGTTAAATATAGGGGTATTTTAACCATTTTCTACACTTTATTTTAAAAATTCAAAAAAAATATATACACATATCCGAAAATGATCGAACTTAGTTGATATGTTAAATACATCTATATTAACAAGTTTATGAAGAAAAAGGTAAAAAAAAGAAGTTTTATAACTGAATTTTTTGATGTGAGCTAAATAAGCTATTACTTCACTCGGGCTATCAGGATGATTTCTTATTTGTATGTTAAACCTCAAAGTTAGTTATTACTACTTTAAACCTTAAAAAATTTAGCTTTTTGTATTTTAAATCCTCAAGGCTCATAGAATTAAAAGATACGATTAAAATTCTATAAAATATCGTAAATACCCTTTGCATTTTAAACCATCTAACTTTACATATTTTTATTTAAACCTTAAAGTTTTCCAAGCATGTGCATCTTATTATGTACATCATTGAAGCACTAGTTTAAGTATTTCATCAGCAATAATTTGTATATTTTCATATTTACTTATATAATATTATTAAGTTAAATATTTTTAACTAAAACTTTTATGTGAAATTATTTTTAAAAATATTTTCATGAAATTTATGCAAAAATAATATTAAGTTCAAAAATTTTATTTGATTGATTTGGCTATATTAAATGAGGAATGATTCTGTTAGCTTGGACTACACAAAAATCTTGCTTTGCTCATTTCAAAAAATCCATAAATAATATTTTTTGTTTTTTTCCTGCACTTATATATCTAAGTGTATTTAATATATAAACCAAGTTTTTACCATTTTCGGTTATATATATATATATTTGATTGGCAGTGTGTAATCCACATCCAAAGCCTCTTTGCTGTCATGAATGTTCTAAGGCACAGTGTATGCGATGTCCCAATTAGTTTCCCTTAATTATGCGCGGTGAATAATTGACTTCAAAATATGACTTGATTGACTATCTCGATCATAAATTTCATTGTGAAGGAGGTGGGCCTCACCAATTCATTCCCAAATATAAATTCTCTCGTAGGGATCCAAATATTTATGAGCCGTTTTGATTTTAATTAGCACGTATCTTTAGTTTTTAATTACTGGCTTACCTACGAGGGAGCTTAGGTCATTAATCCAAAGAGAAAAAAGCTACCGTCAAATGCCAAACTCACATTCTTTCTTATGTGGCTTGACCTAAGAGTTTTTATTTTATTTTATTTTTTAAATTCCTTTCGAGACTAGGAAAATTTCAAGCTAGAGATCGTGTACGCACGTGTGAAGCCGTCAAATGAACTGCAGACCATCACGGAGAGCCGCCAGCAGGGGAGCTTGGGCTCGGGATAATTTTTTATTTTATTTTATTTATGGGTGTGCGTGCGAAGTGACAAAATTTCTCAAAGAAAAGTTCTTAAATAAAAGTTTTTAAATCAGTAAAAAACTATGTGATATAATAAAAATAATTATAAGGAGTAAAGATAATTTTAAAATAGTAAGTTAGTTATATATGTATTCATGTATAAATGATTAAAAAATAAGATAATTGTATAAGAAGATAAAAGTAAATAATTAAAAATAAAATAATTATGAAAATTAAAAATTTTAAATTTAAAAAGTTTTTCTCGTTAACAAATATGCCTTTAGTATTTTTTTAATAGTTGTGTAGGCACCAATTAGTCTTTCCTTAATTTGATTTTTGACGGATAATCCTTTTGCAGCAAAATTTTAAAGAATATAATTATATTTTGGCTGCATTTTATTTAAAAAATTGCTTATATTTAGCCAAAATCTAGCATTCTAAAATAATAAGTATTTGTGGCAAAGTAATTAATTGTAGCCAAAATATATAATGTAATCAAATATATATTATATGTGGTTAAAAACTAGCTATCTTAAATAAAATTTAACTGTAGTTGAAATTTTAGAATAAAATAACAAATAAATTTAAAAAAATCTAGAAACATATTTTTAACAACGCGTAGCATTTTTCTTCAAAGAATTGCTATTCAATGACATTAATAACTATTATCGCTAAACATTAGCTTTTTATGACATTAATATAGTGGATATATAGAAATTGTTGTTAGAGCACAAATTTTTAAAAAGATTACTAAAACCTTTTATAACTGATTTATAGTAACTCGATCATAAGAAATGACAATGAAAATTAATACGTAATAAAAATTAATTTTCTTGTATGCTAATTAAGTAGAGCCTGGACATTTGAAAAACTAATTTTCAGTCACTCATACTAGAGACAGGATACCAACCCACTAAGGTACCAGTGGTGTGTTGATACATCTAATGCATCCACGAGCCAAAAATTTATTGAATTTTGTTAAAACTTTTTTTTATGAAATTATTAATTTAAATGTATTTAATATATGTGGCCAAACCTAAGGTAGATAGGATGGGTCCAATTCTTCTATAACATTGTCAGCTTAGTAATGTTCCTCACTAACCAACAGGGGCTTGCCCTGACGGTAGCAGCAATGACATATTTGCCTACAAGTCTACTGTTCGAGTCTTCTCCTTGTAGGAGAGAATCTGTAAGTTTCCACCGATTTGGGGATATTTATAGATTCCTCCTAATGTAGGTATATTTATATAGATTCCTCCTAATGTAGGTATTGTTGGAAATCATGTGATGCGGAAGCGTACCTGAATCCATATGTGTGTAGATTCCACCTGTAGACCAAGTAGAGTATGAGGTCTTCTCCCTCAACACTTCTCCCTATAATGCTAGCGGTAGATAAGAACCACTTTTGATGTAAACATGCGAGAGAGGGACCTAGACTCCTCTATTTATAGAGCCCTTCCCATCATGACTCAATTAGAAGTGTAGTTCTACCTGAACTGGGATTGCATACGTATTTCAGCTATAACTGGGCTATCTTTAAATCCAAAAGCTTATAATTTAATTAGGACACTTTATAGAAGTACAATTCTAACATTCTCCCACTTGGCCTAATTAAAATAAAAATTAAGAAAGAAAAGAAAAATTTATACTTAACATACAATCCTTGGATTTAATATTTAAAAAATTACCGGACGAGTGCACTCAGTTGAAAAACATGCCCAATCATTACATACGTAATCCAGCTTTAATACTTAAGTTAAGAAAATTTGTCAACATGGATCATGGCGGTTATATGCAATATAAACATACTTCCTTTCCTGCATCACGATATTAATAAACTTACTTAACTAAGTTCTTAATGGAAGATTTACAATTATGTGATTTTAATGTCCCACATTAATATCAAATAGATAAAATCTTTTGTTTCCAAATCACATAAA
>JAXCLR010000092.1:47604518-47630309 GCA_035584095.1 Annona squamosa
CTCACAACTTTTATTTTCCTATCCAATTTCTTTTCTACTAATTCTTTGAATATTTTAAAAGTATTCAAAGAATCAAACTTTTCATGTAATAGAAAAATAAAATCATAACGTGAAAAATCATCAATAAATATGATAAAGTATTTTTCACCTCTAATACATGATGAGAATGGACCACAAATATCGGTGTGAATCAATTCTAAAAGTCCATTGCTTCTCGTGGTACTCTTTTTCTGAGTTTTGGTTTGTTTTCCTTTAATACAATCAATAATATGCTAAAATCAGTAAAATCTAGACTAGGTAATACTCCGTCTTTTACTAATCTTAGCATCCTTTCTTTCGATACATGACCCAACCTTTTATGCCACAATATAGAGAAATTTTCATCAATCATACCACGTTTATTACCAGCACATACATTTAAGGTAGATGAACAATTAATAAATGAGCAATCTGCACTTATTTGATATAAACCATTAAACAATGTTTCAGTTCCAACTAAAATAGAATCTTTAAATAAAGAAAACTTTAAGTTTGCAAAACTGAAAAATTAACCCATTACATTAAATTTTGGCAAAGAAATTAAATTTCTATAAATGGACGGAACATAGAAAACTTCATGCAATTCTAAAAATTGCCCTGTGTCAAGGTGAAACCTGCAATTTCCTACTGCTTTAACTTTCGAGTTGGTCAGATTGCCCATTAAAATAGATGACTCATGCGATTTTGGGTTGCGGGCTGAATGGAATGCCTGCAAAGAGTTTGAAACATGGATAGCAGCACCAGAGTCAATACAAAATAAATTAGAGGATACATTTATGAAATTGGTTTCAAGACAAACATGTACATAATTGTTACTATCTTCTCGAACCAACTCTTTCACTTGAAATAATCTTTCTTAAAATGTCCTTTCTTTTTACAAAAATGACATTTCTAAGTGGACTTTTTCAATCCATCCTCTAAACCTTTCTTTAATGGAAATTTATTCTTTCCTTTTCCTTTCTTTGACTTGTCCTGCTTAGAAGTCGATGTAAAACAGATGACCATTGATCCATCCTACTTTAATCTCTCTTCCTCTTGTACACACATGGATATTAATTTATTTAAAGTCTATTTCTCCTTTTGTGTGTTATAGGAGATTTTGAATTGAGAAAACTGAGATGGAAGAGAGTTTAAGACAAATAAGACTAGAAAAGAGTCAGAGATTTTCATCCCTAGTTCATTAAGTTTTCCAGCTATATTTGACATTTCCATTATGTGCTTTCGCACTCCACAAATGTCATCATATTTCATTGAAGTCAATTTGTTAGTGAGCATTCCAGCCAATGCTTTATCTGACCCACTGAATTTTTCCTTAATTGAGTCTAGATAAGTTTTGATACTTTCATTTTCAAGGTCAGAAACAGAGCCCCTGATGTTCCTTTCTATTGTACTCTTTATAATCATAAGAGACAATCTGTTGAAAATCTCCCATTTATCAAATTGACTCTTTTAACTATCAGAACTTTCAGGCATTAGGTCACTAGGTTTTGCAACACGGAGGGCTAAATCCAGATCCAAACATCCTAAGGTGATAAGTAATTTCTCATGCCAATCAGCGTAATTTGATCCATTCAGTGTCGGGATATTAGACAGATGAGATTGAGGAACAGGAGCCATAGCTGTAAAAAAATGATTAGGCTCACGTTACCATTATGATTCAGATAAAATATTATGTAACAATTCCATTAACATTAATTAATCATAGCTAAAATTTTAAAATTTAATCACACAAGCAATAATGCATGATTATATTCAATAATGCCATGATAAACAATAATATTCAATAATTAATTATGAATACACAAAGTCAAGAAATCCCCACCTTTGAGTAGAAAATTTTTCGTGTTTATCTAGTTAATTACTGATAAAATATTAAATTATAGCTACCTTCGGGTAGAACTATAATATAATATTCTTTAATAATGAAATTTTTATGATGAGAGGAAAAATCATATTATTCTCTCTTTGTTTAATAAATTTGATTAACTAAACATCTTAGACCCTTCAGAGCAATAAAGACATAAAGATGAAAAATATTTATTAAACATAAATTGCATAATAATCAATAACAATAATTTTAAAAAATGTATTTTAAACCCTTTGGGGCAACTAAAATACACAATCAAAATTATTATAGAGTATAATATATATATATATATGAATAATTCAATAATAATGATTACTAAATTCATTATGTACGATTAAATTCCATATTATTTTTTTTGGTCAGCCAGGTAAGTGAGGTGGGGGGTGGGAGGCTCCCCCAGCATAGCAGGGACCTAATTAAATAACCACGTGATCCTCTTCAATACCTCTTACCTAGACACCAACCTCCAGTCTTATCATAGAATATAATCTCACTGTGAAATTTAATAATCATAGCTTATATAATTATTCATATATATATATATTGCATGCTGAAAATTAAATAGAAAGTAATAAATCATGAATAAATTGCTAATTAGACATTTATAAACTAATCACATGAATTAATTGCACATATAATTCAAAAAAATTTGCATGTATTTGCATAAATATTCAAAAGATCATATTTATTGACCTATTTAGCTTAATCAGACCCTTTGATTGGATCTAAAATGTTCAAAAATATAAAAAACCACTATTAGATCGTTCAATTTGGATAAGGGGATTAATAATTATGTTACTTTATGTATGGACGGTTCATAATGGGCCACGTATCCTTAATGGGCTGAGTTGTGGGTTTGAGTCTGCATAGTTATGGGCCTATGAAGTTGGCTTAAGTCCAGGCGCAAAATGGGCCGGAACTGGGCTTACCGAAACTAGGCTAACTTATGAGCTTATTGGACGGGCTCAAAAAATGCCCAAGCCTGGTTCAAAAAATGAAACTTGGTTTGCAAAAAAAAATAAATTTATGGCCAAGGGTTCTTTCTGAAAATTTCTGTCCAGTGGGAATGTTTAGGAAAAATTCCATCTTCTTCCCAAAGCCCCAACCGGAAACCCTTAGCAAGAGAAAATCCAGATCTGCCGCTGCCGCCACCCAATTGGCTGCCCAAGTCGTCGCCCCTGCCCACTAGCCGCCGATCGCATGCCTCCGCTGTTTTCGCCAGCAACAGCAACAGTGCTAATCGTCGTCTCTGGCAGTGGTGAATAGCAGCAGCAGCAACGGCGGTCTCCAGTGGGCATTTGTGATGGCAGTTGTGACGGCAGCATGGCGGCAAGTCCAGCCGCACAGACCTGTCGGCACTGTCTCAAAACCTGCCCGGAGCCATCGCCTGCCATGGCTCGCCGCCACGCGCCTCTACCGGACGCCGCCGTCCTGTCCAGCAGCGGCAGCAAGTTTGGCCGTCCGTTGTCACCCGGTGTCGCCCACTGCTTTTGCCGCACGCCATTGCCGCACGCCACCTGGTTCTTCTCCAGCTCCGGATCTTCCAGTGGCAGCAATGGTGTGGGTGGATTGAGGGATTCCAGGTTCAGATCGCCCGCAGAGGCTGCATAAAAGCAGCAGATCTTCAGCTCCAGTTCCGTCTTTGACAGCGGCAGAAACAACAGAAGCCTTCCAGCGGATTTTCGTCCAGCTGCAGAAACGCAGTAGATCTCCGGCTCCGGCTCCGTCTTCTTCAGCTGTTTGCGTGGGTTTCGGCAGCGGCGCTGTTTGATTGCCCTCTTCTTCGATTCCGCCAACACACATAGAATCCAGGCATGGCAGCGGTAGGCATCGGGTATGGAAATTTTTTTTTATTTGATTAATTAATGGTAGTAATGGGTCTGAATCCATGTGGGATTACTTGGAAGATGTGGACGAAAAATATGTATACACCGTTTTCCTTTTTTTTGTTTTTTAATATATAATTGCATAATAAATCTAATCAACCGTAAATATTTTCAACTGAATTCATGTGCGTGAAATAGTATCTAAATCCATATATGCATTGGCAAAAACACATGAAGAAGAAATCTATATATGCATTCAAGAATTCTTAAATAGTCATGCCATAATGCATTTAAAGATAAAAAATTTTCTTTAAAGCAGTTCTAAATAATCATGTGTTTACGACTGCAATTCTAAATAATTTCTGTGTTTATGACACATGCAGAACAACTGCAATTTTCTTTAAAGCAGCTCTAAATAAGATTTCATGTGCGTGAAAACATCATACGGAAGCCATCCTTGTGATTATGGCATGATCAGATTCTTAAATAATCATGCATAATCAGTTCTAAACAATTTAATAGGAGACCGTATGACATGATGCCTTAATCCATCATTAAAAAAAAATTATGCCATAATGCATTCATACATATTTCAGATTTATGCATCCCAAAAAATAATAATAATAATCACATGAATATTCTAATACAATAATGAATATTTTAAGAATTCTTAAATAATCATGGGTGAAATCTATTATACCCAAAATCGAACCGTGGGCTCTGATACCACATATTGGAAATCATGTGATGCGGAAGCGTACCTGAATCCATGTGTGTATAGATTTCACCTGTAGACCGAGTAGAGTACGAGGTCTTCTCCCTCAACACTTCTCCTTATAATATTAGCGGCAGATGGGAACCACTTGTGATGTAAACGTATGAGAGAGGGACCTAGACTCCTTTATTTATAGAGCCCTTCCCATCATGACTCAATTAGAAGTGTAGTTCTACCTGAACTCGGATTGCGTACGCATTTCAGATATGACTAGGCTATCTTTAAATCCAAAGGCTTATAATTTAATTAGGACACCTTATAGGAGTACAATTTTAAAAAGTATATTTACTAATTCCCTCCATGATGTGAGGGTTGTGTGTGTTTACAATATGTGAGGGTTGTGTTTGTTTAATTGTAATATTTGTTGCCATGATATATAAATACTAATAAAAAAAAATCTTCACTCGAGGTTGTGTTAAGCCTTGACCATATAGCACTAATGTTAGAACGTGTATCAATTGTTTTCAGGCCATCTTTTATAATCTAAAAAGTGTAAAAAGAGGCTTGGAAATCTGGAAAATGATCTTAATAAATGAGGTGTTGATCAAAAATATTATAAAAAAATAATGACTCATTCCATTAATTGGTAGGAGAAAATATCAATTTGTTGAATTTTGGACACATATATAATACTTCTATATATGCTATCGTAAAGAATGGTTATCTTATGACACTAACTTGGAAGACAAAAAAACTACAAGATTCTCTTCCACTTCTGCTGTGGAGTATGTACTATGGATTCAAATACACTTTTGCTGTTATTTAATTTTTCTTAAAGATTTAGTACGGAGGATCCTAAGTGATTATGATTTTAGTTAATAAGATTTCCCAACAAGCGGTATTAGAGCAATATTCATGTTAAAACATTGAGAATTTTTTCTTGGGGTTTTGAATCATACTATATTTTATTTATTTAAATATTGTTTTGATTATTGTTGATATGAAATACATACGGATTTAGAATTATCTATGATTTATGAAATTATCATTTTTGATCATGATACCAAGTGGAAAATTTCTTAAAAAATTGGATGGTTTTGAAACCTTTGGAATTAATGCCGATGCAATTCATTCTTGCCGTGAAATTATATCATGCCATATGAACACCGGAATGTATGTTTTATGGTTTCTGTTTTCTGTAATGGAATGTTATTTTGGTATCATGAATTCTCATGGAACTTTTGCACTGAATATACGTTAAAAAGATGTGCTATGGGTTCTATGAATATTATTTTAGATAATAATTCCTATGGCCAATTAGCTCCATTTGGAAATCCATGCCTTGAAAAATTTGAAACCATGGCCGATATTAGTTATCAGGGATTCAACATATAATTTTTTTTCTGCCTTGATATAGCTGTCGGGTTTTGATTGTGCCATATCATGGATTCAGATTGTCCAGTTTGTTCAATGATTCTTGCCATGGATTTAGACATTTGAAACAGTGTAGTATTTTTATGTTGTCATCTTGCTACTGGATGAATATACTATGGATTATATGATCAGATTTGGCATTCGGTTTGGCCAGAAACGATGACTAACCCCCATTTGAAAAGGTTGCTAGCAAGCAATAGTTTTTTTTCTTTTCCATCAATTTGTTATGAAGATGGTGAAAAGAGGTAGCAACAGACAACCGTAATAATGGTTTTCTTTATTCCGAAGAACGGCGCCCGGTTGGACGCTGGACAGGCCATGGTGCTGTTGGTAGTCGGGTGGCTGTGGCATTTAGGGTTTGACCATCTGGTTCAGAAAGAGGAAGAAGGGCTTTAGGTTAAATTTGCAGAAAACTACCTTAGCCAAAAAAAATTGCAAATTAATCAGCAAGTAAAATTTTTCATACCTTTTTCGGCCTAGGTTTTGGATTGCACCCAAGTGTGGGCCCAACTATCAGGCCTATGTAGTGCCCATATGGCTATCATTAGCGACAAGCCCATTGAAGCAAGAGGCAACTAGTGTCTGGTTGACACATGGCGGCCTCATATTCGTCCAAAGAACATTTAATTATTTTGTCATCCTGATATTTGTTTTGGACGATTTAATAATGAATTTCTATGTTTTTGGACATTTTAAATTATATGGAAGGCTTCGATTGACCCAAGTATGTAGAAAAATATGAGTTTTGTGGATTTTTGTGTATATGCATGCAATTAAATTAAGGTGGTAATTTATATGCATTTAGAAAGTTATTTTTTTTAAAAAATTATGCATTTATGTTTTTTTCTATTAAAATTTAATACTTTTTGAGAATTTAAATAGAATAATGGTATAAGTATTTTTATGGATGTCTAATATTTTTGAAATAAATTGATTGAAACAATATGTTACTAAAGTAGTCTATCTTGTCTAAATTAAGTTATTTTAAAAATATTTAGATGATTGTGTGTATGCAACTAATGAGAATATTAATCGGCCCAAAGGAAGGTAAATATTTTACTGAATCATATGCACACCTGTGGTAATAGATATATAACAAGTATTTAATTTTTCATATAAATAATAAATTAGTCCAAAAAAAATTTGTTATTTGATATGATTTTATTGGCTATATTTGATTACTACACTAAAATGTTGTGTATACGTAGTTAATGCTGATATTGATTGACCCAAAGGAATGTCAATATTTGGTCGGATTGCATATACACTTGCATAAATAAATATATGATGATTATTAGGTATTACATTTGAAAGGTAGTTGGTCCAAAGAAAGGTTTATTATTTAACAGAATTTTATTATCAATATTTGATTATTGCACAAAGAGTAACACTTACAAGTTAATACTTTTGTTTAGAGACTAAGTATTAATATTGTGTTAGGTATCTTGTGGTAGACCCTACCATTATCTAAATAGCTAAAGTTCTATGTGAAACTTATATGACCATATTATTTTGTTCAATTTTCAGTTAATTTATCTCCTTGTAAATATATCTACCAACATTGATTTTATTTTCTCATTGAATTAACCCAACTTTAAGTAATGGAAATAGAACATTATGAACATTCTTAGCTATGTAGATCTTGACCTTGAGCTAATGATTGGACAATTCACTACTTCTTTGATTAAAAGTTCTAACGAGGAAAAAATGAGAATTTGAAAAGCAAGATTATTCAAATTACATGAGTCTTATAATCACAAAGCATAAAATTTTGGAAACTTTAACGTCATCTTATTTGAAAAGGAAATTAATGTTGAAATATCCTAAAAATGATAAGGATAAAATAAGTATGATTCGGTTGAACTTGATTTCAATAAGGTGTATAAGGATGACCAAAATAAGAGAGTACATCATCTAGACTATCTCATCTTGGTTTGAAATTAAAGGCATTAAGGTTACGACTATCTTAGAATTTACTTGTGCATTTATATTTTGGTCTCTTTTAGCACAATTTGTTCAATTAAAGTTAATTATAATTGGTAAATAACAAATGATCTATTAACAAGTTCATTTTTTATTGTGTGCAAGAACAAAAAAAGGTTAAAGCAAGAAAAGGCTAAAAATATTCACTCGACAAGTACCAAATATCACTTTTGTCATGTCAATAACGATGCATTTTTCACTTGGGTTTGTTTAGCAATTAATTCAGCCTTACTGTCAAATTTTTTTTTTTTTATGGATAGATCCGATGTTCTTATCCAGGTAAGAGTGGCTATGTGGGATTGCTTGAGTTGTCAAAGGTCAAATAATAATGAAAAATTCATAGATGAAGGGGATGAAAAATTTGATGCGGTTAAGGTTATATAGACATTTAGGTCATTATTAAAGACTTAAAATTTTATTTGAATTTTGAAAGAGATATGTGGTACTGCCTTTGGATGAAATTTAGTTTCTATTTCTACATTAGACAATTTTAGTTATTCTTGTTCATTTAGAAATAATTGTTTAGCCTCTTTTCAATTCAAATATTATTGGATACACTAAACAATTTCATATGATAAATTTTATGATCCCACATCCATTTTTTAAACAAAAAATACCAATTTTTTGATCCTTTAAGAGAAATCCTATAAGACATTGTTTAAAATCTTACTGGTCCCGGTAATCCTAATGAATTAGCTCAAAAATTTCAATAATAGATGTCATTAAGGAGATCCACTAGAGAAAGGAGAAATACAGTTTCTGATTATTACATTAAATTTCTCTAAAATATCAAAATACTATTAAATTTTATGAGCACATTACTCATATGGATATTGTATCATTTAATGATATGTTGATTAATTGGTAATTTGTATTTATGTGCTTTTTCGATTTAGATAAGTCAAATTATGATTGTGGATATTTTATGCAGAAATAAAGCCTTACGTTTTGGTTATTTAGTATTTTGATTTTGGTATGATTTCACCAAATTAAAGTTGGGCCAGTTGAAAATAAACACATTAGATTACATTGTATGTAATTTTTATACCATACATCTATACTTGATCTATGTTATTTGGTTATGTTTGATATACGTGACCATGGATGGATTTAATTGCTATGAATGTAACAAAAGTTACCTTGATCCTATGCTCGCATAACTAACGGACAAGATTGTTTGGAGATGATTTTAATTATGATAGCAAAAAGTTTTGAGCTCACAAGGTTATATATGCGTATTTATAAAATAATATATATGCAATCTAAGTGGGTGATTGTTGAATTTTGTACACATATATAATAATTATATACATGCTATAATAAAAGGTGACTTAATTTTTAAAATGATCTTGTAAGACTTATGGGCCTAAATCACTTAATAAACTATAGATCTTCTATGCATAAAATTCTATAGGTTAATTTCTAATTTCTATGTTTATTAAGAACTAAATTGGAAATAAAAAATAAAGGTGTTCTATATAAATTATTGTGGTCTTTGGGTTATGTATGAGGGTTTTTTTAACATCTCATCATTAGAAAGAGATAGTTGTTTTCCCCAAAATCCTAAGGCACTAATTTGGAAGATAAAAAAACTACAAGATTGCTTTTGCTTTTGCTGTGGATATGTGTTATGGATTCAAGTATGCTCCTAATTCTAGTTTATTTTTTTGATGATTTAGCTTGAAGTATCTTAGGATGATATGGTGTTAATCAATAAAGTTTTCCAACATGATTATGCAAGATCCAAGTTGACTAGACGTGTGGACAATCCAATATTTTCCTAGAAGTGAATGAATATTTATATATGGAGGGCTGACACTGTGATTAAATCTAATCCCTAGTTTTATTCGATATCATTTGTATTATCATGATTATATCAAATCTTAATTCAAATAATCAGAGTTTTAAGTGAGCTATAATCACTTAAAAATGTAATTATGCATCTTTATAAAAATATCTACGTTTATTAGTATATGTATTAAAATGCCATTGTATTTGATAAGATCATTCAAGTGCATGACCATGATGTTTTAGATAGTTTAATTCACTACTAGACATTTTCTCAGTGTGTGTCTAGCAATTTAAAAAAAAAAATGAAAAGATTGTTGTTGGAAAACCATTTAGAATTGATGGGAGAGTGATATGATAAAATAAGGATAATGATTATATGTAGTGGAATATATATGTAAGGATGTACACAAATAATCAAAAAGTAGTGTAGTTATATAGAAAATTATATTAAAAAATAGTGAAAGAAGTTTTTTTTTTTTTAAAAAAAATTTGGATTGCCAAATGCACCCTAAGAATGTGTTTGTTTAGAGGAGAATGGGGAAGAAGAGAATGAGAATGGAATGGATATAGTAGGGGTAAAGTAGAATAAAAAATGATAGAATAATTGTATAAAAATATATGAGAAAATAATTGAAAGGACATAAGCAATTGTTGGAATGTTTGGATAAAAATAAAAAGCTAGTTAGGTATTAACTTTTGCACTTCATTCCCTTTGGCTTTATTAACTCACAAGAACAAGATCTAAATGTTGTAAAAATATTGGTTATAAATAATAACATTTTGGTGTGTATGCTTTCATTTCCTCACAAATGTGCTCCGCTACATCATGAACACTTAATGTGCTACTTTTTGAAGTTAAAATTTTAGTTGCATATAAAATTATTTGTAGCTGCATCAATTTTGTTACAAACAATATTAAAGTTCATTACATAGTTGGTAGCCTTTAATATTTTATGTAGCAAATGTATTTTTGGATATAAAAAAGTTATTGCTTATGATAATTTTTCATGTAGTGATTGTTTGCTTCACAATGTTAAAATTAAAATATATTAGTTTGATGCTTTTTAGTTGGAATCATGTGCATCTTTTAATTCAGATAAAACTATATTTCTTTGTTAAAGGATAATTTTTAATAGATTGAGTAAAATAAGTTTTGTTTTAATCAACAAATGGGCCAAATATAGGATTACACTATTGGAAGATTTGAATAATATATTCTAGTAGTGTTGCACCGTTAAAAAATTTACATATTTACAGACATTAATGTGCTAACATCTTTGCTACTATAAGAATAATAAGAAATTATACAAAAAATTCAATCGCCGGCAGCAAATTTTTCCATTTAACACCACAATACCAACAACATTCAGGCTATTCAAAACTTAAATGGGATGGTACGGACCTAAATCTCCTTTTGTTTGGCGATTGAAGACCCATAAGAATCTTTCCTACTCTACCTTATATGTTGGGTGGGAGAGTAAGGTAGGAGGAAACTGATGTTTTCTCGAGCACAAGAGGCTGAGTTGGTGGGGTTTCCATCTTGGAAAGGCGGGTAGAAACTTCAATAGCAGATGCAGATGTGTTAAGGGAGGAAAAATGTACGTTACGATTGACGCAATGAAATGCCGCATGATAGATCTAGGTAATAGGTTGGCTATAATCTGCTCGATTTATGGTCGTGTTTGAAAGTGTGGATGAAAGGGAGATAGTTTTGGAAGGAAGGTCATGGTTGTGTGATAGACAATTGGTAATTTTGATGGAGGTATCCAATCTCATTCGATCAACAGAGGTAGTGTTATGTAAGTTACAATTTTGGCTACAAGTTCCCAATGCACCGTACCTAATTAACAAAATGTCTCTAGGACACATGATTGGGGAATTCTTTGAGTAGTGCTTAAAAGTGGAAGCCACTGGACAAATTATCAAGATTAAAGTTATTTTGGATGCTAGAAAAGCTCTTCGAAGGGGGGATTTTCATATAGGTTTGGTCACAAGATAAACATTGGATAAACTTTCAATATGAAAAGCTTCCCTCCTCTTGCTAAGGGACATCTTTACAAAGATTGCTTGACAAAACCCCCGACTTTACACAAAAGGAGGCATAATTTTCATATGGGAGTCACCTAAGAGCAGGATTCAAATCGATTGACTTCAACGGTGACTCAATAGTAAAGAATAAAATCATCCCTTAATTATATCTGGATAGAAGTGGGGGAGATGATGGGGTGGCTTGCTATAATCTTATGGCTACGTTATTCCATTTATGCAACAACAGATAGGAGGCAAACTACTAGAGGAAGATAGGAAGAAACAATTGACACAAATGTAGAAAGTTAGAGGAGTGACGTTAGGAAGTTAAGATGATGTGTTACTAGAAAGGTCTATGAAGGAGGGGTGTAATGAAAGGGAGATTGTGTGCCAGGTTGTGTGTGTATTGTTTAAGGAAGGAATAACTTGAGGTAGACTAAATAATGAGTAAACTTATTACCCAGCATAAGGGTTGCAGACCGCACCTGAGGAAATGATTGCTTGTTACTATTTATGTCAAGTAAAGTTGAGGAGTGAAAACAGCCTTGCACATTGCAATATGGACTGGTGGAAGATGGAGTTATGTTAATGAGCAAGGAACCTTAAGATATGAACAAAAGGACTAAATCCTGAATATCAAGGGGGGCAACAATAGATATCTAATAGCACTCAAAGGACAACAATGTCAAGACTTAAACGGTATAAGCCGTTGACCAATTCTGAATTAGGATCATGATGCACAAAACAACATGTGTCTCATGTTGAGGGGACTATACACCAACTAATAACATGATTCAGTTGGAAAACCATGTCGAGGACTTATTAAACCAATATACATCTGATTTAGATGCACAAAATCAATTAAAGGAGTTGGCGAGAAGTAAATAGAAGAGAATAACATGTAAAAAGGGGCAAGTACATGGAAGGCCAAGTACACAAGACATCAGTGAGTTGTGTGAGAATAAGAGGCACTTAGAAGGGAATGAGATGGAAGGAGAGAATGCAAAGCAGTACTGGAAGAAGAAAAGCAAGGGAGAGGGCTGCTTGGGTGAACAATAAAAATGCTAGAGGCAGAGGCTGAGTCTTAACCTTAGCCTCACCTACCAAAATGAGCATCCTTTGTTGGAATCGTCGTGAGCTTGAAAACCCATGTAAAGTTTGAATTCTAATGTCAAGAAACAAGCTCATTGTTTGATCTTCTTGGTAGAAACAAAACAAAGAGGCTAAAAAATGGAGATGATTAGATTTAAAATGAAGCTTAACCATTGCTTCAAAGTGGACTACTGCGACCGTCGTGGAGGCCTTCCTCTTTTATGGAATAAAGACTTTCAAGTCTCTAGACATTCTTATTCCCAACATCATATTAATGAAAATATTAACTACATCCAAGGAGGAAACTGACATCTAACTGGTATTTATGGTAACCCTATTGGGAGTGGATAGTGGGAAATATGGGACCGTATGCATCATCTTAGTGGTCCATTCAGGCTTCCATGGTTGCTGTTAGGAGATTTTAATGATGTGGTTACTACTTCCGAGTATCTCGGTTCAATCCTTTGGGCAAAAAGTAGGATGAGATCTTTTAGGGAAGCCATTAATGCTGTCACCCATTGGGTTTAGGCTTTATCGGTACACCTTCCCTTTCACATGGACGAACAAGCGAGTGTGAAAAAAGTGGAGGTTAAACTAGATAGGGTGCTAGTTTCTGATGAATGGCTCAATGCTTTTCCTCAGGCCCATCTTTTCCATCAATCTTCGGTTACATCAAACCATTGCCCCATTCTTTTGATCATGCATAGTTCTTTAGACCTAAAAAGGCCAAAGCGTGATTTCAAGTATGAACAATATTGGGAAAGAAACAAATTAGCATGCCGGCGGTCGAAGACAATTGGGCATCTAGTCATGTTGGGGATGATCAAGAGGAAACTCAAGGCATGTGGAGATAAACTTCTCAGATGGCACCATGAGTTGGAAGGCAACAAAGTAAAACTATTAAAATGGAACAGGAAAAGCTTAGCTCAATGGGACTTCTTCCACCCTTTGGTGATAGGGATAATAGTATAAGAGAAGTGGAGAGGAAGATCAATTTATTATTGGAAGAGGAGGAGATATATTGGAAGTAGTAGTCAAAGGTCAATTGGTTAATGCACGGGAACCAAAATACTCATTTCTTCCATAGATGCACAATAAAGAGGAGGAGACAAAACCAAATAACGATGCTGGGAGATGAGAGTGGCAATGTGGCAAGGGAACAACACCAAATGGGACAAATTCATTTGATTTATTCTCAAATCTTTTCAAATCTGATGGAGTCCTTGGCTGTTGTGAAATTATTGATCTGATTCAAAGAAGAATTTTGGATGAAGACAATTAATTCCTCATGACATCCCTATCTGAAGAAGAGGTAATAATAGCAATTATAAGTATTGATCCCTTCAAAGCTCCTGACCTCGATGGAATGACCATTAGATTTTATCAGCATTACTAGAATACAATGGATAAAGATGCAGCCTGTAAGATCTTTCTCCAACGAAATTTCAATCAACTTAAAGAAAGTACAATATCAGACATTAATCACACAGAGTTGTGCTCATTCCTAAGAGCCCGGAGCTTCAAAAGTAAAAGATTTTAGACCGATTAGCCTGTGCAATGTTGTCTATAAAATTCTAGCCAAGGTCCTTGCAAATAGGTTGAAGAGAGTCATGATAAAGTCATTTTTCAAAATCAGAATGCCTTTGTCCCAGGACGGTTAATAATAGATAATATGCTTATTGCCTTTGAGGCTTTCCACATTTTGAGAAGGAAGAGGAAGGCTACGACTCGTGAATTGGCAGTCAAGTTAGACATGACCAAGGCCTATGACCGTGTTGATTGAAACTATTTATGCCATGTAATGAGGAAATTGGGCTTCTGCGAATTGTAGATTGAGTGGATATATAGTTGTATCTCAACTACTACCTACTATGTTAACATCAATGGATTTAAGACCTCCAATCTTCGAGCGAGTAGGAGTATTTATTAAGGTGATCCACTCTCTTCTTATCGTTTTCTGCTTTATCATGAAGGTTTTTCTGCCCTTGTAACCAAATATCAAGATTTGGGATTAATTCATGGAATCAAGATGTTTAAATGTGGTCTAGTCATCTCTCACCTATTCTTTGTAGATGATACCCTTATATTTCTTCATACAAATTCAAGAGAAGTCTTACATCTGAAGCAATTAATCTATTTATATAAGCACAAATAGGGACAATAGGTAAATATTGAAAAAATTGTCATTTTCTTTAGAAAGAATATTAGTAGGGAGGTGCAATCACAGTTGGAAACTCAACTTAGATATGGGGGTCACTTCTTCAAGAAGTATTTAGGATTACCTGCTGGGCTTGGAAGATCTAAAACTCAAATTTTCAGGCATATTAGAGAAAAGGCCTAGGAAAAAATATGGAGTTAGAAAGGCAAGATTCTTTCTTGGGGAGGGGAGGATGTCCTACTAAAAGCTATCATTCAAGAAATCCTAATTTATGCTATGTGCCTTTTCCTTCTCCCTAGAAGAGTATATGAAGATATTGAGGGCCTGATGAGCAGAATTTGATGGGGAGATAAGGATGAAAAATGAAAGATCTCTTAAGTGGCTTAGAGAAGAATGTGTTTAACTAAGGAGCAAGGTGGGATTGGTTTTCAAAGGTTTGAAGCTTTCAACTTTACCATGCTGGCTAAACAAGCATGGAGGTTAGCAATGAACTAAGATTCATTAGTCCACAAGATTTTCAAGGCCCAGTACTTTCCAAGAGAAGAAATGTAAGAATGTGTTCAAAAACATGGTGACTCCTTTACTTGGAAATGTTTATTAAAGGCAATACAAGTTCTAAAATTAGGATATAATTGGTGTTTGGGAAGTGGTCACAAGATCTGTTTCTTTAATGATAGTCGAGCTCCTACGAAGTAATAGAAGGTAGGCCCCCTGCCAATTGAGATCCATGATAGCAGCAAAGTGGTAGAGTTTATAAATTGGGTGGACCATAACTGGAATGAAGTAGCAGTCAGTTGAGCAGTGGGTGAAGCTGGATGGATAGTGGTTTCCAACACCCCTATCCCTAAATTCGATGTGGATGATCACAAGTTCGGGGATATGGAGAAGGATGATTCTGTTGGATTAAAACAAGGAAGGCAATGAAAGTGTAAACTAAAAGATTTGGAAAAAATGATATGCTTTCTTTCATTCAAAACCGGTTATTTATACATAAAAAATAATAACCTTCTCCTCCTTTGAATTTTCAAATTTGTGGACAGTTAAAACTTGAAAAAATAACAAAAAAAAAGAAAACAAATCTATTTTGATTTCCTGCTGATCTTCATGCTAACAAATTTTTATTGTTGGAATTAAAATGACAATTGATCAACACTCCTCCTTGGTATTTTTGAGACAAATACCAATCTTTTGCCTGAGAATTTCAAACCTTTCTTTAGGCAGAGCCTTAGTGAGTAAATTAGCAAGTTGATCTTCAGATGAACAATGCACCAGATTCACTTCATTGGATTGTTGAACTTCTCGAATGAAATGAAACTTTATTTTTATGTGTTTTGTCCTTCCATGAAATATTGGGTTCTTTGAAATTGATATTGCTGAAAGATTATCACATCTGATTTCAGTTGGATCTTTTTGTTGACAATCAAGATCCATTAGAAGCTTCCTTAACCAAATAGCTTGATTCACGACAACAACAACAACAAAATATTCAGCTTCAGCTGTGGATTGTGCTGTTGTTTCTTGATTCTTTGAGCTCCATGTGAAGACACCAAAACCCAAAGAGAAGAGATTTCCAGAAGTGCTTTGAAATAATCTAGACAACCTCCCCAATCACTATTAGAGTATCCCAACAGCTTCACATCTTCATTTCCTGCATTTTAAACAAAACACCAAGATCTATGGTACCTTTTAAGTATCTGAGTATTCTTTTTGCTGTTGAAAAATGTTTTTCAAATGGAGAATGCATATATCTAGATAAGATACTCACAGTAAACATAATATCTAGTCTTGTTGCTGTAAGATATAATAGGCTCCCTATAAGACTTTTGAACAAACCTTCATCAACTTTCTTTGAATTATCATCTTTACTCAGTTTTTCACTTGTTGGCATTGGAGTGTACACAGGCTTGCAATCTTCCATGCAAAATTTCTTCAAGACATCTGTTGCATATTTTTTCTAATGTATGAAAATACCATTTCTAAATTGATTCACTTCCATACTCAGAAAATACTGCATCAGTCCCAGGTCTGTTATTTCAAAAACTTGATTCATTTATGTTTTGAAAGACTGAATAAGACTGTAATCTTCCCCTGTTATTAACATGTTATCACCATATAGAGATACCACCAGAATTTTTCTCCCTTCTCCTTTGATGTATAAGGTTGCTTCACTATCACTTTTCTTGAAACCAATTTATGATAAATGGCTATCAGTTCTACTGGACCAAGCTCCTTGAGCTTGTTTAAGGCCATAAAGAGCCTTATTCAATAAATAAACATAATTCTCTTTTCTAGAAATTACAAAATCATCGGGCTGCTCAACATAAATATTTTCATCAAGAAAGCCATTTAAAAATGCTGATTTAACATCTAGTTGATGAATTTGCCATTTTTAAATGTAGCAAAGGTAATAATTAATCGGATAGTATCATACCTTGCAACTGGTGCGAATGTTTCTTAGTAATCCACTCCTTGCTATTGTGCATATCCCTTCACCACAAGCCTTGCCTTGTATTTGTATATTGAGCCATTAGGATTGAGTTCGGTTTTGAATACCCATTTAACTCCAATCACTTTTTGCACTCCAGGTCTTTCAACTAATTATCATGTTTCATTATTATTGATCATATCAATCTCTTCTTGCATTGCTTTTCTCTAAGCTGGTGAAGTTTTTGCCTCAAGGAAGTTGCTAGGTTCTGAGATAATAAGATTACACCCCTGATATATATCTTACAAAGTTCTTTGTACCTCTGATAGGTTCATCATCAAAAGTTTCGTCATATGTTATAGTATGTGGCTGGTTTAGCTTGTCATTGAGAAATTCAAGCTGCACATCCTCAAGATTGTCCCTATTCCAAGCATTCACTAATGTAACTGTCATGGGTGTACACATATCAGTGTGTATAAGTTGCAGCTTTTGAGAGGCCCTCCAAGCTTAGCCTTTTGGAAATGAAACTTTTACTTATTTTTCTCGCCGATAAGCATCACAATCATGAGGTTCATTTGTGATTTCGGTCATGTTTCAACAAGTTTCTGCCTTTTGAGATTGATTAAACTCCTGTGGTTAAAGTGACCAAATCTTTTGTGCCACAAATCTGAGTCACTTAAGTTTGCACCTGCATAAGCTTTATCCTCATTCCATTCCATAACAAAACTTTTCTGCTTCATTTTCACACAAAATAATTCAGTTCCATCATTATCAAAAATAGTGCAGTTATCATCTTTAATTCAAGCGAAAATCCCTTTTCCAACATTTGCCCAATACTCAGTAAATTTTGACTAAGTTCAGGCACAAATAACACATCAGTAATAAGTTTGATATCTATAGAAGTTTTTACTTTGGTTGTACCTTTGCCTTTCACATCGAGGAAGTCTCCGTTCTCAATTCTCACTTTAGTTTTATAGCTTTCATCCAGATATTTGAATATTGCTACATTAAATGTCATATGATTTGTGCATCCACTGTCTATGAGTCAAGTATTGTTGGTATCTATGCTGTGAAAATATGTGGAAACAAATAGTTGCTCCTCCTGAATTTCTGACTCAGCTGCTTGTGCTTGTTGGTTTCTTTGAGAATCCTTGCTTTTATGTTTGCATACTTTGGTGACGTGCCCAAGTTGCTTGCAATTGCCACATATTGCATTAGGCCTCCACCAGCAGTATTTCTCCACGTGTGTGGTCTTTTTAGAATACCTGCAAAGTGAGAATTTTTTCTTACCATCATAGCCTTCATCTTTGTCTTTCAACTTCTTATTAAGTTGCTTCTTGCTTTTGTTTCCTTGCTAATTTTGTATATGAAAAGCTCATTCAGTAATTTTTTTCTTACCTCAAAGCCTTCCTTTGCTCCTGTGCTTGAAGAGCACTGATTAGTTTGGCCATTGAAATTTTGGCGAGATCCTTGAGTTCTTCAAGAGAGGAAATTGTAGATTCAAACCTCTCAGGAAGCGTCACTAAAATTTTTTCCATAATCCTTGAGTCAAAAAAATTCTCACCAAGCAACCGAATTTGGTTGACAATCAAAGAAATTCTGTCTGAGTATTTGTTAATGGACTCATCTTCTTTTATGCTTAGTGCTTCAAAATCTCTTTTGAGATTCAAAATCTTCATTTGCTTGGTTCTGTCGCTTCCTTGATACTCTGTTTTCAGTTTGTCCCAAGCTTCTTTTGCAGTCTTGCATGCCATAATCCTGGGGAAGATTGAATCTCCCATAGAATTTTGAATAACAGTCTTGGCTCTAGCCTTTTTTTGCATTTTCTTCAAAGTTGGCTTTGATTTGTGCCAAAGTAGGATCTCTTAGTAGCGGAGGTACATGTTTGTCTTCAGCTACAATCTCCCAAAGATCAAAGGCTTCCAAATAAGATTGCATCTTTACTGACCATATTTGATAATTCTCGCTAGTGAAGGTTTATGAAGCTAACAAGGAAAGGTGATTATTGGTTGACATTGGGTTTGAAAATATAAGGCTTCTCTCTACTTTTTTTGTCTCATAGATCCTCTAAGACCAACTGTGGCTTTGATACCAATTGTTAGATTAAAATAAGGAAAGCGATGAAAGTGTAAACTGAAAGGTTTGGAAAAAATGATCTGCTTTCTTTCATTCAAAACCAGTTATTTATACACGAAAAAATAACAACCTTCTCTTCCTTTGAATTTCCAAATTTGTGGATAGTTAAAACTTGAAAAAATAACAAAAAATAGACAACAAATCTGTTTTGATTTCCTGCTAATCTTCATGCTAACAGATTTTTATTGTTGGAATTAAAATAACAATTGTTCAACAGATTACTTCATATTCAAATCTGACTACAAGTTAATTCTTTAGACTTCCATCACATTTGTGGCCAGCTAGGACCGAATTTGGGAGCCATCAATCTTCAAAACTTTATCAAAGCTTATGATCCCAAGAAAGATAGCCTTTTTTGCTTGGAGACTATTCCTCAATTCACTTCCCACATGAGCAAACTTGATCCATGGAGGAATACCTATTTAGTCCATACATATGTTATACAAAGCATATATTTAAGATGGAAATTACCTATTTTGGAGTGTCCAGCTACAAGAGAAGCGTTTATTCCCAACCTTTAGTGGCTACATTCATGTTTGAATTTGAATCGTTGAGTGGAGTTATTAGCTACCTGTTAGAGGAGAAGGATCTCAATTTGTTTGTCTCTTATCTGTACATGTTAGAATATTTGGTTCCTCTGAAATAAATTCTATAGTGAAGGCATCAATTCTAATATGAAGGAGGTTCCAAAGAGGGTAATGGAGTTTTTGTATGCATGGACTTTTGTCAGAAAGCTTAAGATGCGTAACCATTTAATCCATGATAGCCCTATCCATTAGATAGTGCCTACCAAGGGAATCATAAAGATTAATGTGGATATGAGATGTAGAATCCAAAACTAAAAGGTTATCACGACTGCAATCTTTCGTGATCATAAGGGGTTGTTTGTTGCTGCAAAATCATGGTTGAAGTGGGGTTTAATGTAATTAGAAAATATGGAAGCCTAAGCAATTCTCTTGAACCGTAGATGGGTTGATGGTATGTCTTACACAAAAAATTGATCTGAAGAGAAGACTCTTTCTGCTAGCAACTTCAATAAATGGGAAGGTAGCTATCATTCCTACTTAGGGACATTGATAACCCAAATTAGGAGCATGATGTCCAAGTCTTGAATGGTGTTTTGTTTCACATGTTTTGAGAATAGGGAATGATGCAGCCCATTATCTTGTAGAAAATGCTCTAAATAATGCTATCATTGAGGCTAAACAGATGAGAAATCCTCCAATGTGTATAGTTGAATACTTGTGTAAAGATAAAAATATTTTGCATGAATTAACTATTAGTTCTCCCTCTTTTGGTCCCCAGTCTTGATGGGAGCCTGTGTGAGCTGGAGTTATCAGTTCTCTTCTACTATAAAAAGAATAATAAGAAATTGCTGATAAAAAATGAATAAGAAGAAAAGTATTTTCTAGTTTTGAGTTGAAAAACATAACTACGTAATCTAATGACTATTATTAAGGTCTAAAATTCAATCGAACCAAGCTCCAAGCCCCGAGCCCCTTATTAGCTCACGTCTCATAGTAAACAATAAGGACATGACTTCTAAAGAGTTGTCACTCATGCAAGAAATTGTTGTGAGACACATGTAGAGACAATTACATCTTGCATGGCCCGTATTCTACCCATGACCTCTTACATGGCTCATATTTTGCCTGTTGTCTTTCACTTGACTTCCAAAGGGTATTGGGGAATTGAAATTTGGCCTACTTATGAAACCGCGTGGAATGGCCTGGGTACATGAGGCTTATTTTTTTGTTAATATATATTTATATTCATCTTAATTTCCATTACAATTAAATTCTAAGATATTCTTATAATTTTTTTAAGAGAGAGACAGCAACACGCCCCTATCTATCAACTCAGGGGATATATAAGCTCTCACTTAATAAACAAGAAGATACAACTCCCAAGTTGTACATAGGAGACAATGCTTCCACCACAGAATGCATGTCTACTGCATCGAAGCCAGACGACATTATTAACCAGGCAATGCCCAGTTGGCAGTACCCGAGGCTTATTAAGTAACCACCTATAACTAATTCAAGATTCTTACAGGTTGACATTTCATTGCTTCTAAGTGCCTGCATGCAAACTATTACTTAATACCTCAGGTATTCTGACAATATAACCTTATATCCTCAAAATATTTAATTTAAAAATAGAATTCACCTCGGGCCCTACACTAGAAGCCCTGGTTATAATTCTTATATATCAACCATTATAAAAGGAACAATTAGAAGTAAAGACAAAAAAGATTGGACTCTATAATCTGAAAGCCTTAATAATATATTTTATTTTGCCATTTCCATTTTTCCTCACATCAATACCCTCATGGGACACTTACACACAATTTTATTATGTATACTATACTCTTAGTTTTTGCTGTTTTATCGAACCCATCAAGACTTCCTTTTTCTTGTTTAAAATTTTTTTCAGTCTTCTTTTATTTAATCTCTATGATGAAAAAGCTATTTTTTCACGATGTTAATGAAGCTATTAGTTTCGGACCTCATCATGCAGAGCTAAAGATATATTATTATTATCTAGATAATTCTTAAATATACATATATTTAATGTGTCTTGCTTATGTGAAACTAAGGTAACCTCTTAGATGGGGTTCACTTGGACAGTTAAATAAAAATTGAATGGGATGTATCGTCCAATAATCTCATAATCCATGTGGAAAGATTTGATGAAATTTTCTATGGCACTGGCTACTAATTTACCATCCCAAACTTCGTTCTTTTGTTGGGCTTAGGACTGACATATGATTATTGAGAACTTATTTTATGATCGTCAAGAAAAATGCAATAAAATCTATATTGCTGACGCTACATAGGTAAAAACTGACATGATGATGACAACGTTTTCATCATGTCATCAAAGATCATTCAATCGAAAAATTGAGCGGGCATGCCTACTTAAATGTATATCAATATATAAATAGTGAAAAGTACTTAAATTTATTCATAAATATGTTAAAACATTATAATAATTTAGAATGATGTTGACATTATTCATGGTGGACGATATTATTTATTGAGTAGTAAGCTACACTAGTTAACAAGCTCATCTTGACATATAAGAAGTATTGTTTAACATATTAACTAGTATAATTTGCTATATAACAGTACATGTTATTGCACCAAGATAATGTTAATACTATTCTAATTTACATATATTAAGATATTGAGTTAATTATTTTTAAACAGATATATAAATTAAATAATTTTATTACTTTAATTTAATACATATCTTGGATGGAGCCATGCACATCTTTAATTTGTGTGAAATTTAGATTTTCCAATTAATAAATGATTCTAAATATAATTAGTGAAATGGATTTAATTAATATCATCATTAAGTTCGACTAAAACAATGGGGTTTTCAGTTCACACCAATATGTTGCCAAGAACTGACACTGGGGTATTTGCAGATTGGTCCCTAACAGTTCGCCGAATTGTCACTTCTCGCCATTTAACTTTGCTATTTACGGTAGTGTGTTCCAAGTCTAAAAAAATTTGAGTTTAGGTTGTCCAGCCAACGACACCACGAGCAGTCTGTCGTTGGACCTTTGGAAATACAATGGGAATTTAGCGGGTATAATAATTTTACCCCTTGTGATGATGGATTATTATCCTTTTTAATCATTTAATAATTATTATCAAAGTATTTGGCATTTAATAAAAAATAGAAATAAAAATTCAATGGTGGGTGTTTGGTCTTCAAAATCATTAAAGTAGACCAATGGTGTAGGCTCATCAAATCACAGAGCGTATGAACACAAATCAGCGGGCACCACCAGAGCATCATAAAGACGTCATTTTTCCCAACAAAATTCGTCGTCGCTATTGCTTTACGCATCAACCGACGAAACAACTCAACTGCCGATCAAACCTGACTGATAGCGTCTTCTCACCATTTTAGCACCTCGTCGCTCGCCGAATGTCACGCTAGCTTTACCGTCCGATCATTAGAAAAATATATAAATCCATCTCACTGTCGTTCTTCCTCAGCTTTAGCAAAAGCAGTCATTATTGGCGAGATCCCCATACGAAATTTGGGCCAAACATACCAGATTTGTTTTGCTTGGCCACCAGATTTGTCTCGTACTTACTATCGAAGCCCAACTTCTCTTGCAAGAATTGCTAGATTCGTCTAGACCCGCACGCATCCAAGAAGATCTTCTTGGGGCTTGATTTCTCCAGCATCTCCCACTGCGCCGACTAACCGCCGCCGCAGATGGAAAACAAAACTACATGTTGCATCCCTCCGATATGATCCATATATGACCCACCTGTCATAGCTGCAGTCATTCGACCAAGCCATCTCTGGAGGAAACCCACTTGCTATGAGACGCCATTTCTGCCGTCCTTGCTGGCTGCTCAAAGTGGTAGCCACCTCGACGAAACCTAGCAGCATACGTTGCCATGGCCATTCGACAACCCTGTCACGTTGGTTGCAATCCTTCTAACTCTCATTATATCCAATTGAATGAGGCCCTTAATCTTTCTGAATTTTATAATAAAACTTTCATTCATTTAATGTTTTATGAACAATTCAATATATCTTCTCATGTTTTTCTTGACATTTCAGTACCAGTCCAATTTTTGTTAAATTTAGAATGATTTTTTAATTAAATTTATAGTAACAATATTCATTAGTACGGTGACTAGGGGCATAGCCCATTGATACTCATTCTATCCTTGGTCTCAATCTATTAATCCCATTTTTAACCTGAACTAAACCGATTTTTATATAATTAAAATAGGATTAGATTAATGTGTAAAAAATGGAGCTGAAAGTTGAGTTAAGTTGAAGTCAAGTTTACCCCAACTAGGTCCGATTTATACCCGTACATGGGATACCACATGGATATTTTTTGTAAATTTGATTTAGATGCAACCACCTGAATTGTGGGTCTCTTTTTTTTTTGTCTTTTATGTAAGAAGTCAACTGATATTGTAATCAACTATATACATAATCCTCACAATATGAAGAAAATTTTCTATAAACCATATCATTAGAGGAAAATAAAACCCATACAATATGGTGGGATTGTGTTCCAAACCATGGCATTTTACATCCGTGGCGCGCATAGTTTCCACGACACAATCGTGAGTCTTTTTGGTTAAGTGGGAAACTTGGAAAGTGATTTTTTTTTGTTAAGAATGATACAATATAATAAGAATAAAGTACAAATAAATACATTAATGGTGTGAAAGATATGTAAAAATAATTGAAATATAAAGACAATAATAGAAAAGTAAGATACTGAGGTAATAAAAACCTTAATTATTTAGAAAATATATTATCCACGTCCCCTTTCTCTCCTCAATCTTCTATATTCTTCAACCTATAAAGGAAATTTGCATAAATAGAAAACATAAGTGGAAAAATGCAACAATTAAGAAAACTGGGGTACATATAGTATTTACACCTATAGTTTCCTATAATTTTCCTCTCTCATATACATATTTTCCTTAAATAATTTAACATCTCAACCTTCTAATAACCACGTTTTTAACTTTACTCCCATTCCCATAATTTTTTCTTCCAACTGCCTTATTTATTCCAAAATTATCAAAGTCGTATTATATGATTTACGTAATTTTTAAAATATTTTCTTTTTTACTTCTTACATCATCCTAAGATCTCATTGAAATTCGCGTACCCATCTTAAAATCTCATCAAATTTCATGTTCCCAAGCAGCACCTAGGTAACAATGTGTAAATTTCCTGATTGACACCACTGACCCAGATCTGATTTCATTCCTCGAGCTAGAACGAAAATAGTGGGTGCTTTTGAGTTCTGCCAAAAGACGAGGCACACCCCCACCAGCTAGCGATACTCAAGACGGAAAACATGGGAATGCGAGCCTTTGGAAGCTGAAATATTCCTTGAGAAATACGAAAGGAAACAGGAAATGGTTTTATATTCTATTATTTTATTATAGCCCATAGATCAACAGGCAAGAAAGCACAACGTGCGGCATGGAAGCTTCACCCCGCAGACATTCCAACTGCGCTAGGTGATGTCTGTACCTTGCATTTAGACAGGCCGGAGGTCATTTAATGGGCCACGTTATTAGAAACTAATTAAGAACTAGTAAATTGGGGTATTGATGTGGATCCTCTTTGTTTCTTTTGCAGGCATGGTTCTGTGGACATAAACCATTTATTCTCAGAGTGCGAGGACACCAGAATTATTTGCTCTCGGGCTGCGGGAGGGGGGGGGGGGGGGCATATCCCATTCGACCCCGGCCCATGATGTCTTCTCCTCTCCCTCCGCTCGCC
>JAXCLR010000092.1:47630409-47652748 GCA_035584095.1 Annona squamosa
AATGAATTTTGGTTCTTCCTATCCCCCCGCCCTAGACGCGTTCTAGGGTGGTGAGATAGGTTGGTTCCATTTATCAACAAAAAAAAAAAGAACGTCCTAGTGAAGTGATGGAAGGTAGTGTGCTCACGTAGAAAGCAGGTCAGCATGCCTTTCACGAGAAAGCTGGAGGCATTGGCTGGAGACTCCATTGATAATCTCGAGGGTGAAATAATTTGATCCAAGACCACTCCATTAAAGTATTCGAAGGCCACGGTTCAATCAATCTTAGAACCGGTTCCAAATTGAGCAAATTTGGAACGATTTCAAATGGCTTCATTTACCCTATTTGATGGAGTAACCATTATATTCATTTTGTTGTTACTGTTTTTTTAATAATAATATTTAAGATTATTAATTTAAATTAGAAATTTGCGTAGGCTAAAACTGTTTACAGAAAGACATTTTGTCGTAGCTAGCCACTATAATGAAAGTCTCGCATGCCATCCTGTTTTTTAAGCCAAATTATACTATTGGGCAGACATACTTGGAATTCTTTCACATTTAAGCCAATGTTGAACTGCTTCAAGTAAACTCCATTGGCACCAGTTTATTATCATCATTGGATGTAATTTTACCTTTATATTTGAACCTTAACTTTTGAAAAAGTTATTTGTTTCCAGTTATACGTTGAGAATAACCACTATTTATGTACCAACTCATTCTCATTTTTTATGTTAAAGGTACATATGAAACAAAAAATCTTAATGTTCTGGTACTCAAATCATGGGTCTATATTTTTTTTTATTAACTAAGGGTGTGTTTGGTTTGAGATAAAACTTTTGATGAAAAGTTTTTGGAGTAGAAGTTGTCAAATCAATAGAAAATGATGTGATATAATAGGAGTAATGATGAGGAGTAAAGAGAATAAAATTAAAATAGATAGGTTAGTTGTATAGGTAGTTGTGTAGAAATGATTGAAAAGTAGGATAGTTTGTATAGAAAAATGTGAAAAAATAATTAAAAAATAAAGTAAATATAGAGAGTGAAAAGTTTTAGATTGAAAAGTTTTAGTTGACATTTTTTTATGCTAAACAAACGCACCCTAAAACTGTAAATTTTGATTTCCATTTTAATTTTTTTCTTGGTATTTGTGGTTTTTTCATAGGACAATGGAAGGAAAAATGACCAAAATCACAACAAAAATGATATTGACCATTATCTAACCTTGTTGATTTCTTGATAAATTTTAATTAGAGTAAATTTATCAATTCTTTCAAAAATTTTCAATTATTTTTCAACCAACCATTCTCTATTTAAACATCTCTAAATTCTTGTAATGCCACTTTGCCTAGACAGCCCCAATGGCTAGTTAACGGGTGTCATATGACCTAAGAAAAATTCAACAGAATCTCCCCATAAGCTAAGAATGGCAATGTGGAATACGAAACATGTTATTCATAAACATCTCAATTCTATTTCAAAATATAACATTTAACTCTATATTCATACATTTGCATTTTCATGTCATAATAACATCTGTATATTAAGAAAATCCTTATACACTATCATTACACAATAAGACAATCCAAAGATTATCATATAAATGTTTTAATAGATTGTAATCAAGTTCAAAATACACAAATATAATATGTTTATCATAGTTGGGTCAACTAAGTAAATGTCTGCATTCACTAGTATCAACAAAAACAAAAGTCCAAAAATAATAAAGAACACAAGCTCTAGTCTACTAAATGAAGTCTCCAGGATTGTGTTCTCCTTCAACTCCACCCCGATGTAGCTCACCTAGCTAACAAATCACGTTAGTCTAAATAGACTCAATAAGTAAATAGTAGTTAGTGTAAAATGAAAACAAATAAAACTCTTGATGCATATGTCATGACGGTGATGCATAAGATTCCTAAATGACCATGTAAGACATATGAAACCAACACCGACACCCAAGAATATATATATAACCGCATGTCTTTAATAGGTCATGCATAACTCTCTCTTTATGTCAACCAAGGAACACGAACAACCGTTATATAACCACACAACTCATTCATATATACACTTATGTCAAAAGTTATGTGATGCAATGATCCATAATCATACACATGCGTTGAATTGTCAACTACAACCACTTATCTCCAACAATGCATCATCCAATACACAAAAGAATGAGTGCAACAAACCACATATACAATATTAATAAAATCAATAATGACTATTTTAAATTTGATGTTCCCATTGTTACACAAGTATTTCACAAAATAGATGATAGACATCAAAGAGAACCTCTAGTTTATCTTGTCAGTTAAACCCACTTGAGCAATATCACATTCTAATGATGTAAAATCTACAAATATGTTATCTATTTCATAAAAATTACATAGTAATATTTGATTTCCCTTGAATCTTACTAACTCTAAGTTATCATGAATCTTAAAATGCCACAACTACAAAGTTATTGGATGTTACCCTCTCTCACCAGCTCTATATCACGTTTAAGATTAGATTCCACCACTAATTTGAGAAAAGGAGGGCATATACTTACCTAGATCAATCAGCAACTCTAAACTTGAACCTTTAGAATTTTTGAGCTCCATCGATGCGCATCAACAATCTTTGAGGCAATTTAGAGAGTTTCTATGAATGTTTAAGGCCGAATTGAGAGCTAATGAGAAGAGAAAAAGGAAAGAAGAAGAAGCAGAAATGACAAGGGAAAGGAGAAGAGGGAGTTCATGTGTGTGTCCTTCTCTAAGAAGGCTCTTACCAACACAGGTCGCGATCAAACATATCCTAGATCTAGTTACTAATTAACCACTAACGTTTCCACTCATACCACTTACTCAATAAAAAAAATTTCCAAGACATTGCCTGTTTGACCTTGCGACCTTATCTACTTTGCGAGGTTCATGATAGTTATAACACCATAAACAATACATCAATCATGCACCTCTAAATTAATAGTCAATAAATCATATCACACTAAAGTGGTGCAATCATACAAACATTTCCAAGGCACAACTCATACTTATTCTAATATGATTATGAATAGTATTTCATACAACGCAACGTGACAAAATTCTAATACATGCACGCATACACTATACATCCCCAGGTGCCACATATATATCAGTATACACAACACTAACATTATTTATTCCTAGTGGTATATTTACAAATTACATCATAGTAAAGGAAGGGTTGTAATAAAAATGCATGATCCTCACAATTCTCATCCTAATTTAAGAGTATTTTCTCTCTTGATGTTCAAATCGGTTTTCAAAATTCTATATTTTTATTTACAATTTTTAATTTATTGAGCAAAGCAATTCGTTAAGAAAAGCACCATATTCATGGTGCAATGCAACCATTGTTTTCCTTTAGACCAATATGGCACTTCTCGCTCTCTGAATTTGAACTAATATTACACCATGCACCATTGTGATCCTTCTTGGTCAATAAAGATAGATATACCTTCTTCATATAATTCATTTCTTAGTAATTATACATCTAATTCATTTCATTCTATCTTATGACCTTTTCTTTGACATCCTTCCTTTTATTATTTTTTATGTAGTCTTAAGCTACTATAGTCTTGTTCTTTGTATATCGTATTATTCATCGTAATGAATTTCTCTTTTAGTGAGCATTGCAATTTTCTCATTATTATCACTTGCATCCAAATCAAATGGTCAAATTTAGCTTTCAATCTAACCCTTTGATTCAATTTCTTCTTTCTTTTTTAGAATGTGCTTGTGTGCCATCAAATGGCCAATTAAATCATCGAGTTTTAGAGCCAATTGCCTTTTGCCTCTTCGATATTTGTGATTTTCAAAGTCCATGTGGATGATAAATTCTTTGGTTTTAATAGTTTTAATAAGTCCCTTTAAGGCATTGTTTATTTTTAGGACTTGTCATAAATCTCACAAGTTGTCTCATTAATAATAAAAGACTTATGTTCATGCATAAGTAAATTCAAATTAGTCTCTTTGACATGAGATGTTCATTTATGAGTGACCTCAAATTTATCTCATACTTCCTTTATAATTACACATGCATATACTTTATTAAAATTAGCAAAAGAAGCAGCATAAAATAGAATATTTAGGGGCTTTAGCATTAACTTCATATTTATATTGTGTTATGTTTAGTATTGGTAAAATGTTTGAAGGAAAATTTTTTCAAATTAGAAAAAATGATAGAGGTAATAATGAGTAAAAGGAATAACATTAAAATAAATAGGGTAGTTGTAAAAAAGTATGATGAAATGATTAAAAAATAGAATAACTATGTAGAAAGATGTGAAGAAACGATTGAAGGATAAGATAGTTATGGAGGGAAAAATTTTAAATGGAAAGTGTTTTAATTTTGGTGAATACTAGACGTACCCATAGTTCTATATTCATCAATCTACTTAGTGGTTAGTTTAATAAAAATAAGCATATTAGTTTTTATGATTAATCAAAGTACATTGCTCTTCTTCTTTTCATTGCTCTCCATTTCCATCGCCTCCTCATCTAAGATAGTGGCCAAGCAAAAAAAAGGCGACAATGAAGAAGAAGATGTCGATTAAGCTGATATTAGAAGAAAGAAGCAATATTACCTAGCAAGATCTCAAGGGGATCTAGTAGAGATACATCATCCCTAAAGAGTTTGAGTCAATTCTAACAAGCCCAAACAATAGCCCGTTGAGCTATAAGGAGAGGAGCTTGTATGCTAACAAATTTATGTTCAAAGTACTGGCTGCCTTCTGAGTCTAATATTGTAGAATCCCTAATGATGGCTCTGGTGTCCCTAGTATAGTTATATATAATTCTCAAAAGCTTTTTTAGTGTATTACATGTTTCGCTAAGTGGTCAAACCTTTAAATTTAACCATGTGTTGTAGTCAACTCTGCTCATATAAAAAACTTTAAGAAAATTTGGTACCTAATGCTCTTAGGGTGCATCAACAACTAAATTGTCAGGAGTTCATTGAACTTTATAAATGTTTGGTAATGTAAATGAGATCCATTTCCATGACAATCTAAGGTTTTCTTCTCTCCCTTATACATTTTTTCATAATTGACTTGACATCTTAACTATTTAACAACTTTACTTTTTCTAATTTTACCCCTAGATGCTAATTATTTTTCTTATAACTATCCTATTTATTCCTACTTTATCCTTGTTATTCACTCTATTTTAAAATATTTCTTTTTTCACTTTTCCAATACAATTATATTACCAAACATCGCCTTTGTTCAGCAATGCAAGAGGGACAGCTCTTCCCATGGGTGGTCGACATTATCCCACTAGCATATCATTCTCTCAACAATCAAGCAAGTAAAGCACTCTTGAAAAGGGCATGAGTACTTATTCAACTATTTGATAAGCAACTTTAGTGTTAAGAAGCAATTGTTTGAGGAAGAGAAGTTCTGCATAGATTGTCAAGGCCAAGAAATCCCTAATTTCTCATAAATGAATGTTGGAGCCAATAATAGGAGTATTTAGGTATAATGGTTCTTTTAATTTATGAAATTATATATTTAACTATATAGTTTGCATATATTTTCAAATATACTCATGCATGGTAGTGTCATTATGTTGTGATGGCGTAAGTATATTTGCAATTATGTTCAAATCATGTGGGGTTATTTGCAATTTTTGAACTAAATGGATATATTTGCTTTTTGGAAAACAACAAAAAAATTTCTAGTCAAAACTTTTCCCCCGCTATTTCTACCTTATTTTTCAATCATCTTTTTATATCTTTCTATATAGGGGTATTCCCAATTATACACACATAGTTTATCCAAAAATTTTCTTATACCCATGGATTTTCAAATATTCCTCTCATATACATGAATTTTACCGATTATTCTCCCTCTCACCCATGTTGTTAAAATGAAAGTAATAAACATTCACTTTCAGTAGTAATGACCATTACGCTTACAGTGTAGATAAATTTTCACGTAGAGAACTCGGTGGTAGAAGCCCGTAGAGAACTCATCTCAAAACATAAAGGGTTTCAAAAGGTTGCGAAAAGATTCAGCAATGATTGAACACCCCACTAGCTGCCAATAAGATGTCAAGTCTCAACTCGCCCAGTTACATATTCTCTGATTTTTAACACTCCACCAGTTGCAATTCTCTCTCTCATGCTTTATTGCTTATTTATGCATCTGATGGCTCTACTTGGCCCTGCCCTCAGCACTATTATTTTACTGCTACGTTTGTAACATTTTATTATGTCATATATCTTTCATTTATGGTCCCTACTACTGGCCCCACTGTTGGTTGCTTTCCATGCTAAAATAGGCCTTATGGTAAAATATTATAGATGGTAGATGACATGCGTTTATACGTTCATGTTGCCTTTCACAAGATTCTATCAAGAATCTTAAAGTGTTGTTGCTGCTATCAAGCACCTTTGATCATATATTATTTTAATTGTAGATTGCAAATGGTGGGAATGCTATTATTTATAAATTTGGGGACAAATGCAGCTTCGGAGGATAATTAGCTGAATATTCATGACCTTTATAATATTGGTTAATTTTTTGTTGTGTGATTAGATTTTTTAAATGTTTGCATGAATATGCATGGATTCTATACAAAACACGTGTGGCTTGATATTTATTTTTTTGTAGGAATGGATGCACATAATGTGATGTTTATAATACATTATGGTGGGGTGTTAGATAGGATACTACATAAAAAATCATAAAATTTATAGGTGGTCATATCTGTCATGTACCTATTGATTCAAATAGAGTGCATTGAATTGATTTTATTGATGAAATACAAGATTTAACCAAGATTCCTAAGTAAAAGATCAGTGTCGATTTTAAATGCCCAGTTTTAGACATTTTAGAGAAAATTGGAATAGTTAAGTGTGATAATTGTTGGAAACATGTGAAAAATAAGCCAAGTTTATGTTTTGATGATTAACAAATCACTTTGAGTAAGTTTTAATTACTAACATGTTTATGGAGATGATTAAAGGTTGTAAAAATGAAGAAAATGAAGCATGGAAAGACAAGTCGATTTTCAAGTCGACTCAGGCATCGACGTAGGCCAAGTCGATCCCCAAGTCGACTCCAGTGGTGACTTCAAAACGTTATTTCCTTCCAGTGTTAAAATCGAGAATGAGAACTACTGAAGTCGCATCCCAAGTTGACTCCGCTTGCAACTTGGGTGAAGTCACAGACCAAGTCGACTTCATCATCGACTTCGACTCATCATTTTTGTCTAGAGTTGAAACCAGGAATGAGAGCTGCCGAAGTCAAATACCAAGTCGACTCCGCATGCGACTTGGGTGAAGTCGCAAACCAAGTAAACTTCGGGTTCGACTTCAGCGTGGAACTTGATGACCAAGTGGACACAAATATTCAACTTAGGCCAAATGAAGATCAAATCAAGTCCAAAGCAAACAAAGTTGAATGCATTCATCACGAAAAAACAAGATCACACGTTTCATGTACTCAAAGATTTAAGGATTCAAAGTTTGCAAGTCGCGAAGCTAAAGGACATCAAGTTAGGATGATTATACTGAGTTCAAAGAGATGTAATCAATAGGAGAACGATCAAGATGAAGAAAATCAAGTGGTCAAAGTCATCTTTGAAGATTTCAAGTTCATCAAATAAGCTGACAAAGTGAAGTTTTACACAAAATCGACTTCACCTGTGACTTGGGTCAAGTCGATGACCAAGTCGACCCACATAGATAAGAGGATGTGCAATTCAGGCATTGGCAATTAGATAAGATCTCTTGCCTTCATGCACTGGTTGTCATTTTGCGGCCATTAAGGGAAAATCTAAAAGATTCTTGCGGTACTTACTTCATAGTTTCCGCATATAAAATCATGTATGAAGCAGTGATACATATGTCAAATGCTTTGAGCTATGACAAGATCACAACTCCAGTCTCTGTACTACCTACCGACATCAAAAGACCTCAAGAAGACCCAAAATAAAAAGAACTAAAAGCATAGGAGAGAGTGTTGACAAATACCAAAAGAAGAATAGAGAAGGTCGCATGACACCAATGTTGTCAAAACTGAACCAATGATTGAACCGGAAAAGGTATTGGTCTGGTTCAAACCGGTGACGTCAGCATGTCATATTTACGATGTCATAAACATTAATTTTTTAATTTTAAATAAATATATTGATAAAATTATATTTTTATAAATCCTAAATATATTAGATTTTAAGGACCACAATATAAGTACAAAATATGCCAGAAAAAATTAATAGCAAGTTATAAAAAAGCTTTGAGCATAAATTTTAGAAAAATTAACTACATTAACTTACCTGAAAGACTTAAACTTGTAATAAGTCATGACTATTGTTGTTTGGTTGTTGGTTCTTGAATTCTTCCTCTTTATTTCGGTACCTTGATGAATTGCTATAAACATACCTGACAAAATAAAAAATAAAATAAATTAGTAAATGTTGAAATTTTGAATAATTAAATAACCTATAATAATATAAAAATTAAGAATATCTTTTATGTTCAGCAAAAAATGAAAATTTAGAAGTCTACAAACCATTAAATGCGTCATTCTCATCAAATATAGATTTTAAAAGTATGTAAATATATCATTTCCACCAAATATAACATTTTAAAAGTCTAGCAACACATCATTCCCACAAAACATAAAATTTTAAAAGTCTATAAACAATCAAACACACATTCTTATCCGGAAATTCATCATTCACATCATTACAAATATTAAAAGAAAAGACTTCAATTTTCTTCTTTATCAAGGTCAACAATGACATCTTCACTTTGTCGCCAATCAGAGTTCCTAAATTAAAATACAAAAAATGAAAACATTAGTTACATACTACCATTTTTCTTATGAAAGCATTACTTTTGCATAATGGAATAAAAACTATAATATAATACCAAAGGCTTCAACTTCTTTTGTTTCTTTCCTATTGTTTGCTTAATCTATTTGCAACCAAATGTCAACATCTTCATTTGTCAATAATGGAGACTAATCTTCTACCACCTACTCTTTTAATATATCAATATCTTCTAAAAAAATTGTATCATATATTGATATTTATTCTTTTTCCCATAAAAAAGATACAAAGAGGTTACTTGGATAAAACATGGATAATTTGCATTTCTAAAAAAAAGCAACGAGAGTTTATAGTTTATACTTTATATCTATCCAATAATCGTAAATTGTATTAAACATATACAAGATCACATAGCCTTTGGTGTTTTAGTCGATTCTTCTTTTTTGTATGAATGCGTTCAAAAATACTTCAATTACGTTCGCATCCAGATGAACTGCATATTTGACTCAAAATCTTCACAACAACTTTTTACAAATTAGGAGTGTCACATCCATGAGCTTGCCACCAAATCACTACAACAAAATGAGCCACAACTAGAATACTAATTAAGTATTCATAAATAAATAACTAATTCATAAGGATTATGAGTTAATACATATACCTGAGGATAGGGTATAATGAGAATGAAGAGCAATTGAGCTTCCAAAATCATCATGCGCATAGTGGAATGAATCAATCTCATGAATAATACTTGTTTTGATATGAACATTGCCATGAGTCAACTGATGGATAGTTTGAAACATCCCTTGCATTGTCATTGACTTTGTCAATTCATCCATACGGTAGTGAAATTGTAGATTTAGATAATGACCAGCTAAATGAAAAGGTCAACCAAGTTGATTTTCCCATCGATTATCCACAATTGCGATGTAAGGATCACAAGGCATCTTAAATTTCTTCAAAGTCTTCTGCATTGCATTTTTAGCTTTACGCATTACCTCATAAATGTATCCCATTGCAGGCCTTTCATCACTATCTACCATTCATAACATACGAACAAGTGGTTCAAATACTTTCACAATAATTTCACATTTTTCCCAAAAGGAAGAACTCAAAACATAGTTAGAAGCAGTTCTTCCCTTTTTAGAATTTTTCCATTTACAATCTACCCATTCTCTACAAGTGAACATTGACTATAATTCGTTCATAGAGTTCAACATACTTTGCAATGCTATAAAATTTGTTGCAAAATGAGTTATAGCAGGACGAATAATTTCCTTTCCACTAATAAATTTTCTCATCAAGCACAAAATAAAGCCATGATTATAAATAAATGTTGAAATAGAACGAGCTTTCTCTATAACCTCTTTCACATCTTCCATCTTTGCAATATCTTCTAGCATCAAATCGATACTATGTGCAGCATATGGTGTCCATACAATGGATGGATATTTATCATTCAGTAAATGACCCATAAGTCAATAGTTAGATGCATTATCAGTTACTACTTGTATAACATTTTTAGGTCTAACTTCCTCAACAACTATGACGGATAATTTAGAAAGCATTTGACCAGTTTTTGAAAATTTGAAAGCATCAACAGACTTTAAAAATACAGTTCCCTTAGGACAATATATTAGAAAATTTATCAAAGTTCTTCCCTTTTGATCTGTCCATCCGTTGGCCATTATGGAGCAACCAAATTCTTTTCACATTCCCTTAAATGATTCAATCTGATCCCTTATTTCCTTCACATTCTTTTTCAATAAGAAACCACTTTAATCATGATATGTTGGAACTTTAAATTCATATCTAATTAAGCATGCATGATCAAACATAGATTGAAAGTGCACAAAGTTTGCAGCACTAAATGGAATACATGAAGCATAAAACTACTTTGCAATTTTTGAATGTGCCCTTTCAATTTCATCCTTACCAGCCATAGCACTTTTAATGGATGGTTGCATACTCCTAGGTCCCTTCATTTTCTTTAAACTACCTTCTGTGTTTCTTTTCAGACTAAGGCCCACGACAACATTTTCTTCTTCATCAATAACTTGGTAGTCAGAAAATGGGCTACTTTTAGGAAGAGGGGGGTTTTATTTATTAATGGTTGCAGATGTACCACTAGTTACAAGATCATTTTTTATGTCCAAAAGTACATTAGGTGGGACCTTTTTACATATAGCTACATCACCCTTTACATTTGTCAAATGCTTTTTCACCCTATGAATTCCTCCTCCTGAGAAAATCTTCCCACAATACAAACATCTATACTTATTTTTTTCTAATTCTATTACATGATTCCATGCAATATCGGTCCTCCGCCTAGTAGGTTTTGACTCAGAATTTGTTGTGCTACCAGCTACTGGTGTTGCATTTGATCGTGTATTAATAGACTGGTTTCCACTTTCAGATGGGTTTGATGATGACATGATGATTAAATAATTACCTAAAATTGTAAAATGAAAAATTCATTTATCATGCATTTAACAAAATTTTCTCAAATATACAATTAAAATAATTTTCCTAATATTATCATATAAACAATCAACAATAAATCATGCAATAAATTTCACAAATCAATTCTATAAGTGTTATAGGTGAAGCTCATAAACACAGGAAATCAATGCTAACATAAACCATATAGGTAATTGTAATAGTGGCTGCATTTTATGCTATAGAGATACCATTTAATTAATTATAATATTTTATTAGTTATATTATAATTTTATTTTCTACATTAATTATTTGAAGAATTTTGAGTCATACAATTAATTATGAGAGTGATATTAATTACATGAGTTGCATATTATGATACGTATGATTAATTAGAATGGATTGATTATATGAAGTATTTTTGAATGTCCAAAATTTCTTAAAATTTTGAAGATTTGGGAGTTAATAATCATCAATCCTATAGAGATTTTTTAAATAATTACATAAGATTTTAGGTTTATTTAATGGCATAATTGATATTATAGGATTGTTTAATTCATAATTGAATCATTGATAATTTGATATTATAAGAGACGCAAGCAAAAATTAGGCAGAAAAAATTATGTATTAATGATTTAATGTAAACTTAAATGAAAAGGGCTAAATAATGAGTAATTTTTTTTGTTGTTTTGAATTTTGATGCTGCCCGGCGTGTCGGCCATGGTGAGGAGACAGCATCATCGGCACCGGGAGAGGAGACACAGCGCCTTTGGCGAGACAGCACGTGGCGCGCTGCAATCGCTGCATGTGCGGCGAGATGGTGATGGGCTCTACGGACTGCGGTGAGAGCGTCGAAGGAGGGAGCGGAGGGCGAGACAGGCGAGGGCGTTGCGTGTTGGCTATGGTCGGCATTGCGTGCGGCTGTGTTGGTGAGGGCGCTCTTGTTCGTTTGCGATGGGGATGACTGAACGGGGCTGCGAGAGGGGCTGCGGGATGATGAAGCTATTGTTTTTTTTAAGTTTATATATTTGGCCGTTTAGGGTTAGCCGCTTAACTACGACCGTCCGACTGGTCGAAACCGGTCCAACCGGATATCCCGATTCACCAGTTCGGACGATTTTATATAATCAAACCGAACTAGGTTAAACCGAACTTGAAACTAGACCGGTTCCCGGTCTGATCGGTCCAGTTCGGTTCTGATAACACTGCATGACATGATATCATAGATTTGGAGTGCTTAAGCATAACATTAGGTCATGTAAAAATGAAGTTGTTCCACACAATCTTGTAGGTGACATGCAGAGTAGGTGTGTTAGGGTAAGAGGCGGTCTGACTATAATTGGAATGTAAGAGAGGGGCGGTGGAGGGAGAGAGCAGCCAAATGGAGGCAAAGATACAATTCTGTAATGCTAGTTTACTGCTTAATGACAGCTGAAGTGGTAAAACTGAATTTTAGATTTTCTTACTATACACAGCGTAAATGCAAGGCCAAGTGAAGCTCATTGGGAGAAGTTGCTAATGAGACGAAGAGTAGGCACTAGTGCGTCAACAAGTAATAACCAAGCACCAATGCAAGAATCACAATAATGCACTAATGATTTATGATGTTCGATTTAACTCCCAAAATTTTTTTTTCTATCAAGGAAGGTTTTTACATAGTTTTTGTGGTGGATTGCAAATACAAATGTGTTGGCATGAGAACCTAACTAAACATTTTTTTTGATTGGAGGATATTTTACATCATATCTCAAATCATATTACATTCAAACCCTGAGACAATTCTAACAAACTTGCAATGGAAGACGACAACAAGCTTCCACACATCAAGTGGGGAGACCACTAGCTCCCATCAAAGTATAAAGGGGACCACATGCCCCTACCTATATTTGGGTTCAGAATCCCACGTGGGATTCGAACCACGCATCGGCTGGGAACGGAAATCCCGTTCCGCAGCTGATGACCAAATGAGCACCGCTCGTCTGGCAAAACCTAACTAAACATAATCTTAAGAATATAAGTAAAAAAATGTATGGGATAATTCGCATATATGTCTACGTTGTTTGACCAAAATTGCATATATACCCACTTATTATAACAAAATGTGTATTACCCCCATAAGGTTTCACCAAAATTATATATGACTCTCATATTAATGGTTATCGTTAGATGGAAGGCAATGGGATATTAATAAATTATTTGATTTGTAAAAATACCTTCCTAGGTCAATGTAATCACGTATTGCCTCATCAATCATCTTATCAATTTTGTAAAAATTCGAAATAAGTGCTACATGAGGCATGAAATGAAAGTAGCATGATTTTTAAAAAAATCTCCTCAATGCACATTATCTGCGTGGGTGTGATATATGGAACAACCAACGACCATGGATAATTGTTATTACAAATTAAACCCATCTCACCAGTAACCTTCATCTTCTTATCTACTAAAATAACAAGGACCAAAAAATGACAACACACTTCTACTACCCATCATCTCAACGATGGTCATTCTTCCTCGTAGCGGTGAAATCAAATCATCATCTCTAATGGCTGGCATTCCACATTTGGTTATAAAATCCATTAAATCCATGATCCAAGCCATTAATCTAATTTCCATTGAAAAAACCACATTAGATCCATGTCTATGGCTCTAATTTTAATTATCACCATTGATAATACTAGTGCCCGTCTTCTTTAAAGTAAGTAGTAGATCTGACAATTCCTATCATCTACATCTCCAGCAAATAGATACAAATCTGGATCTTTCCAAACTATGTCTAATCACCGCAACATCTTTCCTCCATCAGACCAGCAACATTTTCTTCCACAAAATCTATGGTGGGAATCCACCCACCAAATTCAATTTCCAGTAAGATATGACTACCTATGAAGTGTTAGAATTTTGTACACACATATATGTTAATTATATGTATACGTCATCATAAATAACCACCTGATTATTTAAAGTGATCTTATAAAGATTTTATGGGCTTAAATCATCTAATAAAGTATGGATCTCCTATGCGTAGAAACCCTACAGCTTAATTTCTAATTTCTATTTTTATGATGGGCTAAATTAGAAATATGAAAGTTAAGCTTCCTATATAAACGATTGTAGTCCTTAGGTTATACACCTATCAGGGTTCTTTTCTAACATTCCATCAGTTAAAAAGTAGAGCCAACTTCTCCTGAAAACCCTAGGGCATTAACTTGGAAGACCTAAAATCACAAAATTTAAGAACGGACTACATTCATGGATTCAGGTACGCTTTCGCTTATGACTTTTATTTTCTTGGTAATTTAGCATGGAAGATCCTCAGTGATTACGGATTTAATCATTATAGTTTTTCATCAAGTGGTATCCAAGCTTTACTTCATGTTAAATTATTGAGAAATTTTCATGATGCAAAATAATTATTGTTACTATTAGGGAATACTTGTGGACTCAAATAGCTGTTTGGATTTAATTCTTGGGTCGAAGAAATTTTCTTGGAATCCGAATTTGAATTATGCCAATACATGTTAATGATGCATTGAAATTTTTTGACGAAAAATTGTTGTTGTACATTCATGTTTGGGATCTAATTTTAGTTCATTACAGTGTTTCTGTTATTGGCATGAGGACGGACTTGTTCTTTTCAATTTTTTTTATCGAATAAAGAAAGAACAAATAGCAAAGGGTCGTAACTCCTTTTAACGGTTGCCACGACCAGCAACGTTGGATCAATGACATCATGCTAGTAGGTGGTGGCAGCTCCAGCAAGACGGTGCGGTGGTGTCAACATGCAGCTGGCAACATTGTTGCTAGCGACAGCACATGGGGGAGGCAGGAGGGTGGGTGGCAATGGCGACTAGGGTTTTATTTCGAGAAGAAGATAAAGATTATGAAATTACAGAGAACCCCCAACCAGAACTATTTTGCATAAAACCCCCTAGCTAGATAAAAAATTACAAAAAACCCCTAGCCAAATGGGTTTAGGCTTGTACCCAAGCCTATAAATGCGTTTAGGCTTGTATCCAAGCTTGTGGGCTTCACTACCGAGCCCATAGCTAACTGTTTTGCACTTGGGTGGGCTTGTTTCATAGGCCTAGGCGGAAACAGCCCAATCCCCAAGCCCAAGACTAGGCGTATCCATCTCTGAAGCCCAACTTTGGTCCAAGTCCGAACCAGGCCTGCTTAACTCTCACTTGGCTTGGGCTCCTCTCAAGTTGCATTCGACCCAAATAGCAAGGCTCATTTTGTAAGCCCAAGCAGGGTCCAGTCCGTCTGAAATTTGACTTAAGAACACGTGCCCATCATAATCGTCCAAATTGCTTTAATCATATTTTATGATCCCTTTATCCGATTTGGATGATCCAACAGTATTTTTTTTTATGTTTTTGGACATTCTAGATTGAATGGAAAGACTTAATTAAGCCAAATAGGTCCAAAAATATTAATATTATGAAATTTATATATATGCATGCAATTTTGAATTATATGTGCTAATAATTCATGTGATTAGTTTATGAATATTTAGAACGAAAATTATGTCTAATCTCATGTGTTTATGATTCATTACTTTCTATTAAAATTTTAAATTAACCAATTGTCATGCAAAATTCAATTTTTAGATCTTTTGAAATTTAAATTTCAAATAATGGTATAAATATTCTTTATGAATGTCTAATGTTTTAAAATAAATTAATTCAAACAAAATACTGCCAAAATAGCCTCTCTCGTGTAGATTAATTTATTTTTGAAACATTAAGATGATTGTATGAGTGTAATTCATGCGAATTTTAATCGGCCCAAAAGAAGGTTAATTTTTAGCCGAATTACATTTACACATGTGGTAATAAATATGTAATAATTATTCGACTTTCTATATGAATAATAAGTCAGTCCAAAGAAAGGCTTATTATTTAATAGGATTTTATTATCAATATTTGATTACTACAACAAGAGTACCACTTAAAAGTTAATATTTCTATCTAAAAACTAAATATTAATGTTGTGCTAAGTATCTTGTGATGGGCTCTGCCATTATTTGAATTTTACTAAGGTTTTATATATAACTCATGTGAATATATTGTTTTGTTCTATTTTTAACTAATACATCTACTTCTACCATATCTGCCAACATTAATTCTATTCCCATGCTAAACGGAATAAATTTCAAGCAATGGAAAGAGAATGTGATGATCATTTTTGGTTGTATGGATCTCGACCTTGTGTTAAGAGTTAAACAACCAACCCCTCTTACGGCTGCAAGTTTCATTGAGAAAAAATGGAACTTTGAGAGGTGGGATCGTTCAAATCTCATGAGTCTCATGACCATATGGAAATCAATTCCAGAAGCCTTTAGGGGTGGTGTATCTAACCAAGATATCATTACAAAAGATTTTCTTGAGAAAATCGAAAAGCACTTTGAAAAAAGCGATAAGGCTGAAATAAGTACGACTCGGTCAAACTTAGTTTCAATGAAGTATAAGGGTAAAAGAAATATAAGGGAATACATCCTTGAGATGTCTAATCTTGCTTCGAAACTGAAGGCACTTGGGTTACAACTATCTGATGATTTGCTGGTACATTTGGTTTTGATCCCCCTTCCTTCACAATTCAGCTAGTTTAAGATCAGGTATAACTATCAGAAAGAGAAATGGCCTCTTAATGAGCTCATTTCATATTGTGTGGAAGAAGAAAGAATGAAGCGAGATAAGCCCGAAAGTGCATATTTAGCAATTACTTTTAAGGAAAAGACCAAGAAAAGAAAAAAGGATAAGGAAGCTGCACGAGGAGTAGTAAATAAGAAACAGCAAAAGAAATTAACTAATGAATCAGATTGTTACTTTTGTCACACTCCTAGATACTAAAAGAAGGATTGTACCAAATATCACGCTTGCCGTGTAAACAAGGGTATAATTGGTGTACCTGAGGTTAATTTAACTTCTGTACCTGGATATACTTGGCGGATAAATTCTGGTGTTACGACTCACATAAGTATGTTTATGCAAGATTGCCTAAGCCGCTGAAAGTCAAATGATGCTGAAAGATTCATCTACGTGTGTAATAGTAAATCAGTTGAAGTCGAGGCAATAGGCACATTTCGGTCATTATTAAAGACTGGTCTTTATTTGGATTTAAAAGAAACATATATTGTACCGTCTTTTACATGAAATTTGGTTTCTATTTTTGTTTTCGAAAAATTTGGTTATTCTTGTTCATTTGGAAATAGCCAGTTTAATCTTTCTTTAAATTCAAATATTGTAGGTACCGGCTCTTTATCTAGTTATGATAACTTTTATCTACCTGATATAGTTGTCTCGTTTGTTGCATCCTTGCACGTGAATTCGCATGGTAGAAATGTTTAGGACAATTTGTAAACAAAGAATTGAAAGACTTGTGTCAAATAGAATTCTTAATCCTCTTAGTTTATCAAATTTCCAAGTCTGTGTTAATTGTGTTGAGGGACAACAAACAAACATAAGGAGATTCGATGTTAACAGGTCTTCGGATATCTTAGAACTAATACATACGAATATTTGTGGGTCATTTCCTACGGCTTTTTGGAATGGTCAACAATATTTTATTACTTTCATAGATGATTTTTCTCATTATGACTACCTATATCTCATCCATAAAAAGTCTCAATCACTGAACGTGTTTAAAATTTTTAAGGCTGAAAAAATCAACTTGGTAAACGAATTAAGGCCGTTAGATCTGATCGTGGTAGTGAATACTATAGTAGATATGACGGATCAGGTGAACAATGTCCAAGACCTTTTGCCAAATTCATAGAAGAGTGCGGTATTCTCCCATAATATACACTATGCCAGATAGTCCTACGATGAATAGTGTTGTTGAAAAATAAAACAGAACTTTAAAGGACATGGTAAGGAGCATGATCAATCGTACTATTTTACTAGACTCACTCTAGGGAGAGGCATTAAAGACTGCAGCTTATATCCTTAATAGAGTACCAACTAAAGCAGCCGCTAAAATCCCTTACGAATTATGAATGGGCAAAAAGTCTGTCATAAGCATTTATGTTTTTGGGGTTGTCCAGCTGAAGCAAAGTCTTATAGGCCAAATGAAAAGAAATTGAACTTAAGAACGATTAGCAGCTATTTTGTTGGATATCCTGAACGGTTCCGGGAGTATAAATTTATGATCCCACATCTAGATTCTTTTTTGAAACAGAAAATATCCAGTTCTTTGAGGATATTGAGCTTGGGGGGAGGTTAAGGTTAGAGACTATGTCTTTGAAGAAGAATTGATAACTTTTCCTTCGATTATTGTTCTTGGCATAGTTCAAGTAACAATACCGGAACCACAAAATATTGTTGACAACTTCCTTGATCAACATCAACAGGATATTCCTACCAATCAAGTTCAACAACTTGAAGAAATAATACTATTAAGGAGATCCATTAGAGAAAGGAGAAGTGCAATTTTCGGTGATTATATTATCTTTTTCAAAGAACGTCGGATGACATTACAAAGATGGAAGATGATCTCATCAACTTCCGTCAAGTAATGCAAAGTAAAAATTCTCAATAGTGGATTAATGTCATGAATGAAAAGATTAAGTCCATAAAAAATAATGACATTTGGGAACTCGTCCCATTGCTTGAAGGTGCAAAGCCCATTGGTTGTAAATGGATATTTAAAACCAAAAGAGATTCAAAAGGTAATATGGAAATATATAAGGCTCATTTTATCTCAAAGGGATTTACTCAAAAGGAAGACATTAATTATAAAGAAACTTTCTCTCCGATTTCATCGAAAGACTCTTTCAGGGTAATAATGGCTTTTGTGGCACATTTTGATCTTGAGCTACATCAGATGGATGTGAAGATTGAGTTTCTCAATAATGACATTGATGAAACCATTTATATAGTATAACCAGGAAATTTTGTGTCCAGAGATGCATAACAAATGATTTATAAATTAAAAAAATCCGTTTATGGGCTCAAGTAGGCTTCCTGTCAATGGTGTTACAAATTTCATCAAATTGTCATCTCATTAGGTTTCGAGATGAATATGGTTGATAATTGTGTATACCATAAGTTCTGTGGGAGTAAGCATATTTTTCTAGTATTATATGTTGATGACATATTGCTTGCCAGCAATGATATAGGTTTATTACATAAAACTAAGATATTTTTATCAATAAAATTTGAGATGAAAGACCTTGGTGAAGCAACTTTTATATTAGAAATTCAGATACATTGGGATCGTTTTCGAGATTTTTTTGGATTATCACAAAAGACCTATATTGAAATAGTACTAGAAAGATTTTGCATGTAGGATTGTGAACTAGGAGATACCCTTGTTGCCAAGGGAGAAAAATTCAATCTCAATCTGTAGAACGATTTTGAATCCAAAAAAAATGTAGAAAATCCCTTATGCTTCAACAGTGAAAAGTTTAATGTATGCCCAAGTTTGTATACGTCCAGATATAACATTCATTGTTTGGATATTGGGCAGATACTTAAGTAATCTGGGAATGGATCACTGGAAAGCAGCCAAGAGGGTTTTTAAATACCATAACACTACATGCTCACATACAGGAGGTTGAATAATGTAGAGATCATTGGATATTCAGATTTCGACCATGCAGGATGCCAAGACAATCTTAAATCTACTTCGGGCTATATTTTTTTATTTGCTAGAGGAGCAATCTCTTGAAGGAATGCTAAACAAACACTCATTGCACATTTCATAATGGCAGCTGAATTTATAGCATGTTTTGAGGCATCCAATCAGGCTATATGGCTACAAAATTTTATCACGGGGCTGCGAATTATGAATGAAATTGAAAGACCACTCAAGTTATTTTGTGACAATAACTCAGCAGTCTTATATTCCAACAACAACAGGAGTTTAACGAAGTTAAAATTTATTGACCTCAAGTTCCTAGTTGTTAAGAAAAGAATTCAAGAAGGTCAAGTGTCTATAGAGCACATAAGAACAAACTCTATAATTGCGAATCCGCTGACTAAGGGACCACCCAAGGTCTTTCATGATCATACTGCTCACATAGATATTGTATCACTCGATAATACTCTGGTTTAGTGGAAGTTTGTATTTTGTGCTTTTATTTGGTAGACACACTTTTGTATAATACAATTATGGATATTTTTCTATAGAAATAAAGAATTCAGTATTTTGATTTTTTAGTACTTTTGATTTTGGTTTGATCTCACTAAATAAGGTGGACCAGTTGAAAATAGGCACATTAGATCACATTATATGTAATTTCTATGCTACGCATCCATACTTGATCTATATCATTTAATTATGTTTAATATATGTGATCATGGATAAATCTAATTGCGATCATACATCATTGAGGATCTTGGCTGATTATGGATTTAATCATTATAGTTTTCCATCATGCAACCTCTAATTTCAGTCTTAACTATTCATGGGAATCCATTAGAATTGGGAGAAATCTGTGGGGGGTTCGCATCTGTACAAATCTAACAACTTTTTATGTTTTTCACTTTTAAAAATATTCTTGGAAGGATCCAACCCCAATTTTTTTTTTAAATCATGCATGTTTTCTTCTTATCCTCCAGAGGGGATGCTTGCAGCAACATAGAAGTGTCAATCTAGGGTTATGACACACATGGCAGAGAGGAGAGAGATGGTAAGACAAAAAATGTGCTAATCTAAGGCTGAGGTTTGCAAGAGTTTTTAGAATTTTTTTATCATCAATCGTGCCATATGCAGGGATGACATCTGAAATTTAGCATCTTTCAATTGAAATTTTAGGAGCTTCATTTGAATGATGCCATTCGGGCCAAGCCATCATTATCAGTGATGGCTTTGCGAGCACAAAGAATTTGAGCAAGAAATTGATTGGAACTATCGACAATGAGGGTGTTTTTGAAAATTAAATAATTCATTAATGCCCCATTACCTTCTATCTAATTACAACCATTAATGTGAGGGTTATATATAATTTTGATTAAATTATTTATGATGATATGCAATTCACGAAACTATGTAGATATACCAACAATTTCCATGAAACTATGTGTGTATATATACAAATTATCCAAACATATGAGCAAAGCTCATCTAAGCTCTTCCATCAGTTTTCATATGCATTTAGTTGTCATTATGACATGAATTTTTGTTTGGTATAGGACATAGCAGATGGATTCAAGAATTTATTGGGTCTTATGATGCGCATAACTTTTTAAGAAGAAAATGCACATATCAATTGAAGATCCAAGCCAATAGCCTTTATTAAAGAAAACAACAATCAATTGATGAATTTCTATAGATGAAAGAATGCAAGACATTATACTTGTAGAAAATTAGCATTTTTTGTATATGGGTAAAGAACCAAGATACTATCCTTAAGATCATTGAAATTTTTTTGGTAAATGGTTCCTCTTTTGTATGGGAAATGTTATCAAATGAATGTGGAATGCAATGATTTTTAATACCATGCTATTCAATTATGGTTGAACAATTTTAAGCTTCTTTGTTAATGTTGTTACCTCGGTTGCAGCATTAGTCTTTACATTCCCATGATAAAGAAGTGTTATTCAGTTATTGACATGGTTTGCTAATACAATTAAAACACTCTGTGCAAAATCCAATTAATTACAATAGATTAACATGATGTATCCTTTGCTTTACCCAAGATCTTTACTACAATCATATGTTAGGAGCTTTCCTTTGTAAACAGTTCCTTTTTAATGCAATCAGATGGCCATTTAGGAGCTTTCCTTTGTCAATAATCTCTCTTTACTATAATCAGATGGCCTAGTTTCTCTTTGAAATTTGTTATCAGAAAATATTCTACAAAAAAAGAAAATAGAATAAAGATCTGCCATATGAATTTGCTCTGGTGTAAAAGAAGAGGATCAGTAAGAAAGCATATGCATTTAATACTGCAGTGAGAAGAAAACCATGCTTTTCTTTCCATGCTAGCTAAATCAGGAGCTTTTGCTCATTTATTCCACCCTATTGTGGGGATATAAATATTATTTCCATTTCAAGAGCATTTTATGTTTTTTAAGGGTGCGTTTGTTTAGCATAAAAAATGTCAACTAAAACTTTTCAATCTAAAACTTTTCACTTTCCATAATTACTCTATTTTTTAATTATTTTTT
>JAXCLR010000092.1:47652848-47666021 GCA_035584095.1 Annona squamosa
TATTCTCTTTACTCCTCATCATTACTCCTATTATATCACATTATTTTCTATTGATTTGACAACTTCTACTCCAAAAATTTTTCATCAAAAGTTTTACCTCCAACTAAACACACCCTAAGTATCAAATTAATTTACAAATAATTCCAACGTAATTCAATAGAAAAGAGAGACTCATTTTTCCAAGGAGAAAAAATATATGCTTTTCCATTCAAACACAACATATTTGATTCACTTACATACGTCAAAGTCACTATGCATCGCTAGTCAAAACAAAGTTCATAAAAGCCTACTTCCTACTACTACTTTGGTAATTAGAAATACAACCTACATACATAATTTGTCAACTTTAAGTTTTCGAAAGGTTTTCGAAAGGTTTTCATAGCACATAATAATATCTTTTCATACCAAACCAGAACATTCATAAAACCAACGTCATGGATTTCTATCCATTTACGACATCAGTATTATGCATATGCCTCTTCCATAATAGCATAGAACTGTAGGAAAATTCGGTTTATTTGCTTCCATTGAAATCTATAAGCCCCAATAAGCATTTTAGCAATTAGTCCTTCATAGCTAAGAAATTAGACTCAACAGTTGGGAGATACATTTCATAGTCAAAACATAAATAAAGGTGAATAATCAACAACAATTTCGTAGTAGGTTTTGTTGACACTCAACCCTTGGGCACAAAGATGGATAAGTGAAAACAAGCTCTAAGCCCAAGCAAATTCAAGACAAAACGAAGTTCAAGCAAGCTAAGCAGGCCATTACGAACTTAGCTCACAGAAGCGAAGCTCCACCAAGCCTCAGAAGCAAGCTTCTCTACAACTTTGGGCCTCTACAATAGCCCACCAAAAACAACAGGCTTAACCAAGCTCAAGCCTATGGACTAAGTCCAACACCTTGAGTGGCCCAAGGCCCATGCTCTCAACTCAAGCTTAAGCCCGTAGACCAAGCCCAACATCTCAGGTGGCCCAAAAGCCCGCTCCAACACCTATAAAAGGAGGTGCCCCCTCCTCTTCAAGACACTTGGAGAGGCATCCTAGAGGAGAGGAAGGGAGTCTGCAGCATAGCCTTGACGTCCCGTTTTTCCCGCTCGTCAAGCTCTGCGCATCTCTTTCAATTTTTCCATTTCCATCTCTCCCATTCTCTCAAATCTTTTATTTTTTTCCCTTTTTACGCCCATGTAAACCGCATCGAGTTGGCAAATTTCACTGTATTTGCTTCAATCCAAAGGCCGAAACCCAAATTCTTTACGATTAGTGCCTTATTTCATTAAACAGGGGCTGATTTCCCTTTAAAGATCAGTGACGACTTCATTTTTTCATTATTTTTATGTGTGTTTGAGTTAACACCTCGGCAATGCGGGTGCACGCGGGCCCACGGATTCCAACATAATACGCTGTCATTATGCTGTCGGATTTGTGACTTCATCCGTGTACGGAAAGCCCCGTCTTAGCTGTTATGCTGCCGAGCTCGCGAGAGAACACTCATACGCCAACCTTTTTAAAAAATATGAAGCCTAACGCATTTTACCCCATGTGGATGCAGGGCTCAAATTTCCAAGGCAAGGAGAAACCAATCTGAGCCCATCGTAGTGCTCACGGTGGGTGCTATGGCTTGGCGACTCCGCTGGGGACGGCATTGCTGATTTACACCGGGCACAAGGGGGACAGAAACTTGAAGATCGGAGCTTTTTCCTCTCTGAACAACGAATTCTCAGAACTCTTCCATTTTTCGACAGCGAATTTCTAGCATTTATGCCCAAATCATGCAGAAACCTGACATGTTTTCAGGTCCAGAGGCGTTCGGCTTTTGCACAGCAAAGGACCCACAAAAGGGGAGAACCATTGAACATCAGCTTGTAATTGTCCAGACACATAAAACGAGCCTACAGCAAGGGCCTCCGGCAAATCTAAAATCAATTAACGTAAAAAGAAATTTGGCGTAAAAATCATATTTTTTTCATAACTTGAGAGTTTTCTGGTCATACTTCCAGAGTACTTCAAGAGAACTGGTTATTTTTCTAAAAACATTTCAAGAGAACTGGTTCTCTTTTCAGAAACGCTTCAAGTGAACTGATCACTTTTTCAGAGGCGCCTCAGGCAAATAGAACCCATGGACCTTGAATATTCTCACGCGTGGAACTTAAAATAAATAAAATCTGTAAAAAGCATAAAAGGACCCGGACCTCCAAGCATCCATCCAAGGGTTGATCTTTTTATTATCTGTTTACAAGCACTAACTATTTTCATTGATTGCTCAGGTTCTTCACCATAGCTCAAAGGCAAAGCAAGTCAACCGTGAATCGAAGCCCCGTGGTTACCAGATCAAGTTCAGCTAGGATGGAGTCTAAGCAATCCTCACACCACGAAGATTGGGATTATCAGTTCAAGTAGTCAATCGAAGCCTACATGGCGATAATGGACAAGAGGATGCAGAAGTTAGACGAAGTCCTGTCAAATAAGGGACAACCTCTAATATGCGGCCAGAACACTGCTACACCACCTTTTTATTCTTAAAATCTGAACCCGGAACAAGACGGAGGACCCGAGCAATCTTCCCACAAATCACGGAATGATTACTATAAATAAGATGAGTTGGTCTTAGAACAAGGCCATAATAAAATTCAAGAACTCAAAAACCAACTTTAGAACCAACTAAAAGAAATGAAGGAGCGAATCCGACAACATCATGGGAATGGTCTACCCTCGGCCAAAATAGAAGATCTATGCTTGTTTCCTGACACTCAGTTACTCGAGAAGTTCGAGATACTGGCTCTACCTGTGTATGAAGGAGACTCATGCCCAAGGGCTCATCTTAAGGCCTTTTGTGGCATTCTATGCCCTTTGGAAGAAGTTTTGATAAGGCTATTCCAACATAACTTAAAGAAAGACGTGTTAGAATGGTACACATCACTTGATTGCCGATTGATTAAAACATGGGAACAACTCTCCTTGGTCTTTATGGACCGCTTCTCATACAAGCTAAACATGGCTCCCAAAAGAGTCAATCTCGAAGCACTCAAGCAAAAAGGAGATAAAACATTCTCAGAGTACGTGACAAGATGGAGTGCCTTGGCGGCAAAGATGAAAAGCCCGTTGCCGTTGGACCAGCAAATCTCCATCATCATCAACTCAACACACTCGAGCATCTCGGGCTACCTCATATCTCACCCATATGTTAACTTCACTCAACTCCTCCAAGCTGGGGACCAAGTGGAGGCGGGAATCAGACATAACATCATCTTCCCATTGTCACAATGGGGGAATGCTAGTTGTGGTCATGCTATTTATCTTGAATAAACAAAATAGACATCTCAAATAGCGGACAACGGCATGTAAGTCGATTTTATCAAGGGTAATGCCAAAACCTTTTACCCTTCTATTTTCATAACAAAGGTCTAACCCCATAATGCTCCTATTATTTTACAAGGTCGAAATTCTAACTCCATTATCTTTCAAAGAAAATGTGTTGAGTCAGTCATTTTATTGGGAAAACTTATCAAGCATATGCAAGAGAATCCTATTTTGCATAAATCCTCTATTGTTCAAAGAACATCCTTAAATACTTTTCCTACAAACCTGGGAACTCTACCCAAAGTAGCAAGTTAACCAACTTTGCGCCACTTCTCCCCAGAAAATGTTTTTGCTCCAGTTAACCAACCAACATGCCCACAGCCTAAAAATGCAGAAGAGAATCTCAAAGCTCCTTACACCTTTACTCCTAGCATCCGTCCAAAGCAATCATTATCATCATCATCTACACAACCATGCCTAATAGTTCAAAATTGCTACCAGACAGTCTTTTCATCAAGCTTGGCAAGAAAAATGCCAATAACAATTGAAGACAATATTTCACAGGGGGGAAAAGCACACAAAAAGAAAAAGGCTGGGAGCATGCCAAAAAAGCATGGGGCAGCCAACCAAAGCCACATGCCAGAAAAGCATTAAATTCAAGCTACAAGAGAATTTGAAAACAAAGGCTAAAGAGCAAAAAGTGGAGAAAAATACATTTATATTATCGCGAAGCATAGGGGCAGGTGGTTCTAAAGAAAAATAACACAAACGACTTTTATATCATGTTTCATCCTATATCAAACAAAGTTTGGGACATGGGAGGCAAAACTACATGAGGAAAGGGACGACATCCACCTCTCTGCATTCTTTATGAAAATGAGGGCAATCCATAACGGCTGAACTGCTGTTGCGGGAAACAAGCCTTGATGACCTAAAAAGTTTCAGGGTTCCATAGTACCGCTCGCAAAGCAAACTTTTAAATACCCGTAGCAACCCCGTAGCCTTGAAGGACAAGTGTATGAAGCATGGTAAAGAGATTTTGAGCTGGACAGATGAGAAAATCATGCAAATTTTGGAAAGTACAGCATGCATGAGCAAAATTCGGATTTTAGTAAGCGTATCGCGGAAAAATTGCGTAAAATCTGGGGAAGTACGACGCACACCCGCAAAATCTAGATTTCAGTAGGCGAATTGCGGAAATAAAGGAGGACGCTGATAGACCTGAAAAGTTTTTAGATTTATATATATTAGATACACAGTGGCCCTATGCAGAATTCTCAATGGTGTACGGCCTACAAAGGAGTAAAACGTCCCAAGAAACATCAAAGATAAGAGCTTTACAAGATTAATGCCCTACAGAAGCAAAATATCACATACATGCATCCAAAGCAAAGGAAGAGAATGCCTTCCAAACAAATGAACCAATATTCACATGACTTTACATCTAAAAAGGGAGACCTAAGCATTTGGATTTACAAAAAATACAATTTGGCTAAAAAGGGAAAAGATAAAGAAAAGTCTTCAATGCATCCTACCAGCAGCCCTAGCCCAAGTAAGGACGTCACCACCTGAAGCCGTGTGATGTCCGTCAGAGAAGAAATCTGGAGCCCGAGCATTGCACTCATACTTCATGTACCACAGATCATAACCTTCTTTTGGAATAGGAGGCACTTATAATAAGATCGTGCATCCACTGAGCATTCCCGTCACAGTATTTGCAACAAGATCGCACATCCACCAAGCATAGAGGTAAATATAAAATTATCACACGACTACAAAAGAAGGCAACCATCCCGTCAAGCATGAGCAATTTGGAAACAAGAGAAAAGTCATCATAGTAGCCATATCGAGCAAAAACAAGTTTGCAAAATACTTCAACTCAAAAGACGAAAAGATGGTTGTCACATGCAAAGTCATGAAGAAAAAAAGAAAAGACAAGAATGGGCCACCTCTTTTTCTTTTTCAAACTACGAACTCCATCACAAGGCGTGACAGATGAGGCACCATAAAAGGCCAAAAACTACCCTCAACGGACTCCTTAAAGGAAGAAGAGGACCAAAGTTACCACAACAGAAGGGTAACTTGAAAAATAATCCTAAGGCTTCTTCATACTCCACAATTGCCAATAGAAATCAAGGCTCTCCACCCATTCATCATCAAGCAGAGGTCATATAAAATACTAGCAACTGGTAAATAGTGCATAACAACCGATAAGCAAAAGAGGAATGACAGCATACAAGGGAGTTCCTGCTAAACCAAACAATGGCTAGCCACACCGCAAGGTCCGGCGAAGACAAGCAAAACAACTAGAACCCGCAACCAGACACTAACTTGTGACACTTCAGCAATAAGATCCCTAAACTGGAAACAATAGAAGATCTAATCAAGCAAAGGAATAGGCAATATCAATCACGGCAAACAACAAAGATGAACCATTGACAATACTAGCCCCAAATCTACCAGTGTAGCCGAACAAAAAAATGGAATGAAATGAAAATACCTGCTAGCCGACAACAGCCCCCCTCAACGCTTCTGACAGCAATAGCAGTCTCCAGAGAAGACGACCAGTAGCAGCAGCAGACGAACCCTTGTCGGCAGTAAGCAAGCCCAATAAGAGCAATCAATCAATAAACAACAATGCAAGTAAAAGCACAGGTAGAAGGGAAGGACACAATTAACGAAGCAAAGAGAAAAGAAGGTACCTGTCCAAAGCAAACTTGTAGTAGGCACTTCCAGAGATCTCAGTAGTTGCAAGTCAAGCTTTACCGATCCTTAGCATGAACAAGCTTGCAAAAAAAGGAGCAGATCAAAAAACAAAAAAGGGGGAAAATACCTCGAGCTACCGAAGAGGAGAATGAACCCACAACAACTGGCAGCAATTACAGCGGCCGGGAGTGGAGGAGAAAGCAACGACGATGACAGCAAACGCAGGTAGCAACCTCACTGATCGACGCCGGGGAAGAAGACAGCTAGGGCACGACAAATGCAGGCAGCGACAACAGCACAACCCAAATGATGTCAGGAAGATAATCCCAACCAGCAGCAAAGAGCAGCGGCACAGCCCCAGCGTCATTAGGGAAGACGAGCGAAACCAGCAGCAAAGGCGGCAGCTGCAACGTTCAGCAACTAGAAGCAGAACGACCCAACCGGTGCCGAAGAAGAAAGGAGTAGTTCAGCAGCACCCGAAGCAACTGTTGACGATGGCAACCGGGAGCAGAGAGGGGAATGACAACAGCGGTGGCCAGAGATGTAGAAGACAGCGCCCGCAATTACCTGAGCAAGAGCCTTGCCGACGAACAGAAAAAGGGAGGAATTGGAAGTCGGCGGCAGCAGCGAACGAGCACCAGAAATAGGGCAGAAATCCCAATTGCGTCACGACAACGTGACGGCAACTGCACAGTGGCGATGATGACGGCGGATCAGCAGCAGCAATAATTGGAAACCAAGGAGATGACATCAGCGGCGACAAGCAAGAAAAGAGAAAAGGGAAACAGAAGAATAGGGCCCCCATCGGAGACCCTAAAAATCGATAAAATGGCATAAAGCTCCTCTCCATCTCCAAAAATTGCGAAATCATCCGGATTCAAGATTAGTGCAAAACAATCCAGCAAGTCCATAATTTTTCAAAAAGGACCACTCTCCCAGAAGAAACATCGTGAATTTGTAGAAATTGCAAAGTGATCTAAGAAAAAAATAAAAAACAAAACAAAACAAAAAACAAAAAAAAAACAAAAACAAAAGAGAGAGAGAGAGAGAGAAAGAGAGAAAGAGAGAAAGAGAGAAAGAGTGTTTAGGTTAGCAGGGTGTCCAGCGCTTTACCATTCAACGTCAAGACGCCTCTGGCAAATGGGGGCAGCTATTGACACTCCACCCTTGGGCCCAAAGATGGATAAGTGGAAATAAGCTCTAAGCCTAAGCAAATTCAAGACAAAAGGAAATTCAAGCAAGCTAAGCAGGCCCTTCCAAACTCAGCTCATGGGAGCAAAGCTCCACTAAGCCTCAAAACAGGCTTTTTCAATAAACTAGGTCCGGCCCACAAAGAGTGAAACTCCTACAGGCCACCTCAACGGGCTCCACAATGCAATCCAGACATAGCAAACGAGTTTAACCAAGCTCTAGCCCGCCAGATTCAGCCACCAAGCCTCAAAAGCAGGCTTCTCTATAACTTTGGGACTCTACAATAGTCCACCCAAAACAATAGGCTTAGCCAAGCTCTAGCCCACCAAGCTCAAGCCTATGGACCAAGTCCAACACCTCAAGTGACCCAAGGCCCATGCTTTCAACTCAAGCTCAAGCCTATGAACTAAGCCCAACAACTTAAGTGGCCCAAAAGCCCGCTCCAACACCTATAAAAGGATGCGCCACCTCCTCCTCAAGACACTTGGAGATGCATCCTAGAGGGGAGGACGGGAGTCTGTAACATAGCCCCAGTGTCCTGGTTTTCCCTCTCGTTAAGCTCCATGCCTCTTTTCCCATTTTCCCCTTTTCATCTCTCTCATTCTCTCAAATCTTTTGTTTTCTCCCTTTTCATGTCCATGTAAACTACTTCGGGTTGGCAAATTTCACTATATTTTCTTCAATCCAAATGCCAGAACCCGAACTCTATACGATTAGTGTCTCATTTCATTAAACAGGGGCTGATCTCCCTTTAAAAATCAGTGGCGACTTCGTTTTTTTTATTTTTGCGTGCGTGTTTGAGTTAACGCCCTGGCAAGGCGGGTACACGCAGGTCCATGGATTCCAGCATAATACACTGCCCTTATGCTGCTAGATTTGTAACTTGACCCGTGTATGGAAAGTCCCGTCTTAGTCATTATACTGTCGAACCCACGAGAGAACACTCATACACCAACCTTTCTAAAAAACGTGAAGCCTAACGCATTTTACACCATGTGGATGCAGGAAAACTAAGCCCATGCTGCTGTCTTAGAGACATTGAAAACCCATCCGGCACGACCCAAATTTCCAAGGCGAAGAGAAACCATTCCGAGCCCATCGTAGTGCTCACAGCGGGTGCTACAGGTTTATAACAATGAATTCATGTATTGCAAGTCTTATTGCTTGGTATGACTGCTGGTTTGAAATGGCTATTCAATAAGACTACATTGCATTCTCTAAATTGTTACCGGTGATTATTACCCGGTGCATTAGAATCGAGATTAAGTACATAATTTGCAAATACTATAGCCATTTTCAAAGCTCAAATGCTAGTAAAAATCAAAATACTAGGCCAACCCACAAACAGCTGGCGCATTCCAATTGTAATGAGCAGAATTCGACAACACGCAGCACTGTCAGTCCTAATTCCTCCTTTTAGTTCAATGGACCAGAATCCGGCAACACGCGGGACTATTAATCCCAATTCTTCCCTTTCAGTTCCATGGACCAGATAACTCATCTTGCAATGTTAGATGCGTTGGTTGCATCATAAATGATCGGGACTATCCAATAGCCACCTGCTATGCCACAAGATAATGTGCTGGAAAGTAATGCTTCTCATCGTTTGCAATCAGCTGTCATTCCTTCTTATAATACAAGCAAAAGCAGGAGAAATCGATTCAATTAAACGATTGCACAACAGAAACGTTGTAGCTGAGATGCCGGATTTGGAGGGTTGCAAGGATTGTGATTTTAGTGTTAGGTTTAGAAGGACGATGGGTTGGGAGTTTTAGAGCTGTATTGTGGTTCATATATATGCAAATGCATGGGTAGTTTCAATATTTATTTAATATAAATAATAAATAAAACAAAAAACCCAAACAATAATAAATGGATGGTACCGACATAGGTACGGGGGGACTAATTCACAAAATTTATAGGTATGAGAGAAATATTTGAAAATTTATGAGTATAAGAGAAATTTCGGGTAAAATATGTAGGTATATTTGGGAATTTCCTTTTTAGATAATCATCCTACTTTTAATATTTATATGTATTTTTCATATAAATTAATTATCTATTTTAACTTTATTCTATTTATTTTTTATCATCACTTCTATCATATCACATCACTTCTATTTTAAAAAAAAAAATTCAACCAAAACTTTTTCATCATTTTTTCTCACTTGCTAAATGCACCCTACGTTCTAAGGTATATAATTAAATGCACCAAAGTGTACTTAGCTTTGATAAACTTAGGTGCAATAAACCTATTTTTGAAATTTTTTATAAAACTATTAATGTAAGTATATTTAATCAATAACTAAATTTTATCATTTTTGGAGACTTGTAGATCTTTTTTATATTTTGAAAATATAGTTGTTTTAGTCATTTGAAAATGACTAAAATAACCCCATTTTAGAAAAAAAAATCTACAAGTCTCAAAAAGTGTTAAACTTAATACATATTCTAAATATATTTAAATTAACAGTTTTATAAAAAATATAAAAAATAAATTTTCTCACCCATGTGTATAAGATCCGGGCCCAAATTGTAATATATAACTAATTGCAGGGAGTCCCATACTATATAAAAATTCGGAGACTTATTCCAGGAAACTCAACTTGTAGCCCTATCCTCAAAAACTACACGATTTATCAAGCTAGCAAAGGAAAATCGTTATGATAAGGACAATCAACCGCGTGGGCCCCACAATGCAAAAGGTAATTCGTTCCAGATACTATTAACGGAAATATCAAAGGCAACTTCTACATGGTCTTCGTGACAAAAAAAATTTGAAATTTTTTTTTTTTTTTTTAAATTTCCTCTACTTTTTGACCAACATTTTTTTCCTTGATTGCCCATGCCCATCGTAAGCATGTTAAGTAGTGATCATGGACATGTAAAGACATCATTATTTTAAATAGATGTTAATTAATCATGAGATAATATGCAGGAGGAGTTCACAAGTGAAAATTTATTTGGAAAATCGATAGCTACGGGCATAAATTGTAAAATTCCAAAAACTTAGAAGGTGATTTGGTTAAAGGCAATTATTCTTTTTTTCATCTTTGCTGCCTTGAACAACGAAAATTACGTACATACATCGAAATAGTATTCTGATTTGTGATTTCGTCCGGACAATCATCAATCAGCGTTCAACAGGTGTTTTTTTAATATATATAGTTCTTGAGACCTGATCTTTTCTAGCCGGCTGCACGGCCTCCTTCATGTGTACGGTTCAAAAACTTATTTTTTTATTTTTTTTCACAAGTAAGTAAATCTAGGTGTATTAAATCTATAAATTAAATTTTACCATTTTTAGATATTTTTAAATATTTTTTTGAATTTTTAAACCCAGTGACATTTTTGTAATATCCTAGGATCGGAAAATCAAAAAATTATGAAAATGGTACTATGTTTAAAAATTCAAAAAAATACTTTAAAATAACCAAAAATAGTAAGATTTAATTTATAAATTTAATACACATAAATTTACTTACCCATAAAAAAATTTTAAAAAATAAAATTTTGAGCCATACGCCTGAAAAGATGAGTCGCCGTATTTCTTATAATCAGTGGAAATACCATTTGTAACGATAACCAGGTAACTGATCTGCTGACAATTTAATGAAGAAACGTGCAAATAAAGGAGAGAAAACTGAAGTTTCTCCTGTCCTTTATTAAATGCAACTTCTACTCACTTCCAAAAGTTACAACCGGTTTTTGTCTCGACCCTTTAATGAAGGTCGGCATAGAAAACGGCAGACCAATAAGGGTGTGTTTGTTTGGCATATAAACATGTCAACCAAAACTTTTCAATCTAAAACTTTTCACTCTCCATAATTATTCTATTTTTTAATTATTTTTTCACATTTTCCTATACAAACTACCATACTTTTCAATCATTTCTACACAACTATCTATACAACTAACCTATCTATTTTAACTTTATTCTCTTTATTTCTCATCATTACTCCTACTATATCACATCATTTTCTATCAATGTGACAACTTCTACCTCAAAAACTTTTCATCAAAAGTTTTACCCTCAACCAAACACACCCGTATTTTGTTGATTCGGACTAGCTTTATAAAATCCCAACATTTCAATGTAAAGGAAGCCCATTCGAGGATAAGATGGAAACATAGGACCTGAGAACAATTTGGGTGGTGGACATGAAGGATATGGCCAAAATGAAGCTAAGAATATCATACCATGTGTAGGCTAAGAATTTGAATGTAAAGACCAAGCATGGGAATGCTACAATTTATATGGCAAACAGATGGGATTTAACATCTATAAGGGTCAGCGTCATATTCTATCGTCTACTGGTGATGTGGTTTGGAGACGATTTGTATGCTCTAGGGAGGGTTATTCTAGAAGTGTACATTGCAACGACTCCATTGATCCGTTAGTGAATAAAGCAGGCAAACGGTGCCACTCGAATCGAGTAGGATGTGTTACGGAGATGGTTGTGTCGCGTAAGAGGGAAGGGTCCTGGATGGTTGTTTTTTTTTTCGATCAACACTGACATCCTCTGGCACCTGTGGAGGAATGTTTGTATCTTAGATCACATAGAAAGGTTGACCAAGACAATCGTCGTCTCTTAGATGACTGTAGGACTATTGGCATCGGTCCATATAAAACATATGACTTGGCTGCTGCCATCGAACGACGTGGTGTCAGGAACCACTTCACTCATGGAGATGTCAAGAACTACATGTGTTGATCCCACAAAAGAATCATCGAGTGTGATGCACAATGCATGTTGGACTATTTACTAGCGAAGTAACATGCAAATCCAACTTTATTTATTACCGATATGAGGAATGAAAAAGGTCAACTTACGCACATCTTCTGGGCTGATGGAAGATCCAGAGTTGATTTTAAAGTATTCAACGACATTCTTTGCTTTGATACGACGTACAGAATGATCGGTACAAGATGCCGTTCACACCATTCGTCGGAATGAATCATCATAAACAAACCATTGTCTTCGGTTGTGCACTCATGAGCAATAATTCTTTTGAATCATATACATGGTTATTCAATCAATTCAAGGTTGTGGTCAGAGGGGATAGTCCGGTGGCAATCATCACAGATCAAGATGCATCCATCACATCAACAATTGCTGCTGTCTTTCCTGAAGCAGTTCATAAATTTTATTTGTGGTATATCCTATGGAAGATCCCTAAAAAGTTAGGAGGTGTCTATGATGAACCGTCCAAGTTGAAAGTTGAATTTGAGTAGCTAATATACTAGATAGGTAACATAGATGAATTTGAAGTGCGGTGGCTGCGATTTCCTCAATCATATGGACTACCAAGAAATATCTGGTTATCCTCCTTGTATGACATACGAGAAAAGTGGGTTCCTCTATTCCAAAGAGGTACTCAATTCATGGGCATGTGCACTAATAAAAAAGCGAGGCCTTTTATGCAATTCTGGATTGATATATAATTCGACACAGTTCTCTGCTGGATTTTGTGAAACAATTTGACAAACTTTTTACTAGGCGTCGTCAAGATGAGGTGTTGGCAGACAAAAGAACCCGCGAGTGCCCTTTCGTGCCTAAGACATCAATGACTATGAAAAAGAGCATTTTCGAACAATACATATATGAATTTTATAACGACACACAAGTTCAGAGGTAGGAAAGTAATGCATACAATACAACGGAGCTCGGGGAGAATGAAGAGAACATCATTTATGAAGTGAATAATCTGAGCAAACATTATGAAGGACGCATAATTGAGTTCAATATTCTAATGACCTTTGGGATGTGCACTTGTTTGATGTGGGAGTCAACTAGAATTGTTTGCCGACATCTATTCGCTTTGATGCGAACACTGTATATGCAAGAGATACCTCCGAGGTTCATTTTACATCGTATGTATAGAGACCCTAGAAGAGGTATTGTGTTACCCAAATTGCAACCACATAGTGCGACTGTTGGTCCCGAGTTGATGGCTAAACCCAAGAGGGGAG
>JAXCLR010000092.1:47667045-47686423 GCA_035584095.1 Annona squamosa
TGTTAAATAAACCTAGATTAACCATTGTGTAAAAAAAATTTCAAAAAAAAATAAAAAAAATAGGTGTAGTACACCCGAGTGCGCTAAGGCTGCATGCACCGGGGTGCATACGATTGGGTTCCCATCTCATTTGAGAAAAGGAGAGTATATAAGTACGCAAAAATAGCGCGCAGGCGTATAGAGCCAGCGCCCAGCGCTACGGACTGCTCTGTTTTACCGTTCCTAACATTTCCTTCCGAACGTTGAGAAGAGAGAGACAGAGCGGAACAGAGCAGATTTCCATATCTGCGGCCACAAACGAGAGCAAGCGCAATACACATAGAGAGAGAAAGGGAAGAAGCCGTATTTTCCGCCGCAACTCTGCCAGAATTTCTCCTCCCCCTCCTGTTCAAACCGTTTCAAACGTGTGGACTGGAGATGGATCATCGGTCGATAGAATCGGGAAAAGGTCTTGCTTTGACTCCTGCTGCTCCCTTTGTCGTCTTACAACTCTCGAAACCGGTCCTTTTTATCTCGAAATTCAACAATGGGGATGGTTTCTGACGGCGCTTCTTCTTTTCTTCACCCCCTTTGACATTTCTATCGAGGCGATTCCATTCGGTTCGGCTTCGCCTTCGATGGATCCGTGAGGGGGCTTTTCGTGTTGGTTTGCGGAATCTCTGGCGAGGTGGGTGTATCGGATTTTCGATCTTTACCTGCGCTGCATTGGTTGCAACCTGAGGTAATTTGATTCGTTATATCTGCTTTGTCATTGGGTTGGTTTCTGGAGGATTTGGGATATCATCGCCCAATTCGGAGTTTGAAGGTGTTAGACTTTGATCGAAGTAGTTTATTTCTCCTCTTTTTTTTCAATCGAAATTTCCAGTTTCTCGGTCAGTTTTGTTGCATACGATCAATTTCGAGCCCTTAACAATTTCTCATCCAGAAGGCCCAAAAAACAAGAACTCGTTTCATCTTGGTTTTGGCTGATCAATAAAAACAAAAACGCATTTTATCTTGGTTTTGGTTGATCGAGGAAAACTCTTCGTATTTTCTATAGCCAACCAAACCAAACGCCTTCCTTCTTTTCTTTTTGTTTCTGGGAATGTTTTTCTTTTGAAATTGGTGAATCCCAACCCTTAAAATCCAATTAGCTCGAAAGCCCATCTATCTTTTTCACTTTTCTGCACAACCAAAACCAAAAACCGAAAAGCCCCTGTTTTTTTACATCGTAACTACAATGGGTTGCGCGAGCTCCAAGCAAGCCCGCCGCGATCGGACTCCCATCACGCCGCTTCCTCGCAGCCACTCGCTGCCGACGTCGGTGCCGGTGCACCACCCTGCTCATAAAAAAGGCGACCCCTACCACATCGTAGCGCTCACATCTTCCACCTTGGAGAATCTAGCTCTGGATTCCTCCGACCCAAAACCAGAGCCCCCCAATTCACTCTGCAAGAAGGATGAAAAAGAAGTAGATGGGAAGCAGAACGAGCCGATCACCCCCACCAAAAGCGATGAAACTCACCGGGATCGTCTGATGGACTGGAGGCCTCCAAGATTGCATTTGGAATTCTCCAACGAAGTCTCCGCCGCGAAGACATGGTCGAGCATGATGGAGGAGAGGATCTCCAAAATGCCGAAGACGCCCACCGAAACCCCACCAGGCGAGCCGGAGACAATCAACGCGTGGGAGATGATGGAGGGCTTGGAGGACACCAGCCCCATCCGCTGCTTCTCCTTCCACGCCTTCTCCAACACGAAGATTTCTGAAACCGGGAACTCCCTCGCCGAACTGGACTCCCCCAAACCGCTCTGGATCCAAACACCCGCCCCCGACGCGATCATCGCCGAATTCGACCCCGAGATAATCTCCAACTTCCGTAAGGCTCTGGAGCAGCTATCACCTCACAACACCTGCCAGCTGAGGTCGCCGGAGGGGGAGAAGATGGGAAGCGTGCAGGACCGGATCCGCGCCTTCCAGGATCGGATCGACGAGAGGAAGGTGAAGAAGGGCCAGACGCAGCTACCGCAACCGCCTACGCCTCCGCTGAACTGGTCATTGCCAGCGCAATCCCAATGGCCGCCGCGCGGGAAGGCGCGGGTCGTAATCTACTTCACGAGCCTGCGCGGCGTGCGGAAGACGTACGAGGACTGCTGCCGCGTGCGGCTGATACTGAAAGGGCTGGGGGTAAGGGTGGACGAGCGGGACGTGTCGATGCACCAGGGCTTCCGGGAAGAGCTGCTGGAGCTGCTGGGGCCGGTCTACGGGGGCTTACCGCGGGTGTTCGTGAACGGGACGTACGTGGGCGGAGCGGAGGAGGTGCGGCGGATGCATGATACCGGAGAGCTGGACAAGCTATCGGAAGGGTGTGAGAAGGTGGAGGAATGTAGTAGCGTTGCATGCGAAGGCTGCGGGGATGTGAGATTTGTGCCATGCGAAATTTGCAGCGGGAGTTGCAAGGTGTTTGTAGAAGAGGAGGACGAGGACGGTTTCCCCCAAGAAGGATTCGTGAGGTGTTTGGATTGCAACGAGAATGGCCTTGTTCAATGCCCATTGTGCTTCTCTTGATCAATTGTTTTCTGTTCTTGGGGGTGTGTTATTCGACTTGGGCCTGATTTTAATTTTATTTTTGGGGGTTTTGGTTGTACAGGAGCTTGGTTGTGAGGTTGAGTTTTGTTTCTACAATTTTGCGGATTTTGAGGCATAGTTAAAGGAAAAAAAAATAATAAAAAACAGATCAGAAACTCCTATAGAGAACCAAAAAAAACAAAAAAAAGTAAGAATTTCATTTGATTTTCTTCTTCGAGTTTTTTTTATATCATTTTGAAAAGTACAAACGTAGTAGCTGTTGTGAGTCTGATTGCATGTAATCGGAAAATTAGTCGATTCCCTTCTAAATGTAAACTTGCTTTTGGAAGTGTTTGAGTAATTGGGTGAGTGAAAATTTGTAGGAAGGTTTGATCGATTTTGGTTGCTGAGTGACGCGGAATTGCAGGTTGAAACTTGGAACTGCTTGTTACTGTTGTTATCATGCAACTATCCAAATATCACACGAGAAAGCATTTGCGTAAGCATTAGGCAAATTTGGGCTGTTTGATCCTGACCTTTCGGTTGGGATACCAGCTCGGCAAAGGAGAAGCTAGGATGGACAATTTCCTATAAATCAGCTGCTCGCCCACCCCGAGCCGAACTGCCCGAACAGGTTATTAGAAAATGAGTTTAAAAAAGAACGTGACTGCATGCACACAGTTGCACTTAGTTTTTGGAATATTTTGTGTAAATATCTATTTTTAAATTTTTTTTTACATAACTATTAATTTAAGTGTATTTAACGTGTGTATTAATTTTCGCAATTTTTTATATTTAAATATTTTTTTGGTTTTTATAAATTAGTGTCAATTTTAGTAATTTAAAATTACTAAAAATGCCGCTACTTTTTAAAAAATTTTAAAATATCTAATGATTTCCAAAAATGTTAAAAATTGATACACATGTTACATATACTTAAATCAACAAATCCGTGCACCTGGGCACAACAAATCATATCCCTTGAATTAATAATTTTGAAATTGATATGTAAATTAAAATTTTATTACCTCAATTTTATATATTTTGAATAAGCCTCATGTATTTTTTTTTGCATTAAATTTGGCCTCACAATCGTACAAATGATTCTGTGTATAAAAATTTTAATAAAAATTTAAAATTGAAAAAAGAAGAAGCATCGACTAGTTGCGCGCAACAAATGAGACGAGAGAAGATGAAGTTTCTTATTCTCAAAATATATTTTTTTATCATTCCAAAGAAGGACATATTTTTCTATGGGCCGAACTCATAGGAATGGCTTCCATTAAGAAAAAAATGGAAGCAAGGGCATGGTGGTCATTTCAATTCATGAGTATATTTGCTTCAAAACGTGAATATGTTTGATTTTTTTGATGCAATTTATATTAAATACAAACAAAATCTCAATCTCTTCCATTCAGTTAATGGATCGACTATCAAAGCATATGTACATATAATTTTTAAAATTTTGATATTTTTAAAAATATTTATGTTGAAAGTATTATTTTTTTTATTAAGATTTCATTATAAGTAATAAAATTGAGAAAATATTTTATATATCAAATAATTATTATATTATTTAAAGTTTATGTAGATAAGGTACTTTTGAGAATAATCTTTCCTATATTTATTTTTAAATTTTAAAAGTTTATTGATTTTTTAAAATGCCTAGAATAGTACTAAATTTAACAACGTCTAACAACATTTAACATGATCTAACCATATCTAACAATGTCTAACAGAATCGAACAAAATTTAACAGTATCTAATGAAATTTAACAACATCTAAAAACGTCTAACTTTTATTATACATATGCTAATTGTAATTTAACAATCATAATATACTATTTTACTCTTTGTAATGTTATTTATGTTTTTTGTTACATGTTTTAGAGCTTGTTTAATATAATTTTATAGATTTACCTAAATCTACAGCGTCTAACAGTGTCTAATGACTTCTAATAAGATCTGACAACATTTATCAACATTTAATAAAATATAACAAAATTTAAAAACATCTACTTTTATAATCAATATGATAATCATAATTTAACATCGATAATATATTTCTAAGCTCCTTAAAAGGTTATTTATACCTTAAATATATTAATTAAAACTCATTTAATAGGATTTAATTCAATTTATCTATATCTAACAGCGTTTAACGATGTCTAATAATGTCTACCAACTCTAATAGGATCTAATGATATCTAACAACATTTAAGAATGTTTAACAACAACTAACAAAATCTAATGATATCTAACTTTTATAATTAATATGATAATCCTAATTTAACATCGCGTAATATATTCCTAAGTTGCTTATAAGTTCATTTATATCTTAAATACATTAATTAAAACTCATTTAATATGATTAATTCAATTTGTGTAAACCTAATAATGTCTAATAGAGTATAACAACATCTAACGGAATTTAATGACATCTAAAAATATCTAACAGGATTTAACAATATCTAACAGTGTCTAACAGAATCTAACAATATCAAATTTTTATAATTAATATAATACTTCTAATTTACAACCTGTAATATGTTTTTAGGTCATTAAAAGGTCATTTATACCTTATATATATTAATTAAAACTTATTTAATATGATTTCATTCAATTTATCTAAATGTAACAGAGACTAACAGCGTCTAATAATGTTAACAAAATCTAACGACATCTAACAACGTCCAACAACAGCTAACAAAATCTAATAGCATCTAATTTTTATAATTACAATGATAATTATAATTTAACACCACTAATATATTTTTAGGCTCTTTATAACATCATTTATACATTAAATACATTAATTACAATTTATTTAATATGATTTAATTTAATTTATCTAAATTTAACAATATCTAACAGAGTCTAACGATGTCTACCTTGATCTAATGATATTTAAAAACTTCCAACAATATCTAACAGTATCTTATAGAATTTAACGATATCTAACTATATATAATAATGTCTAATAGCGTCTAAAGACATATAATAGTGTCTAACAGTATCTAACGACAGAACCATGTCTACCAGCATTTAATAGATTCTAACAATATCTAACAGAATCTAAATTAAAATAATTAAATAAAAATAAATATTTATTTGAATTAAATTTAATCAATATAAAATGATCAAATATAAAATAATCTTCTTATAATTTATGCAAAATTTTAAAATATATAATCCATCGAATTTTATTATAAAATAAATTATAAATTATTATTTTAATTAAATGCATATTAAACTGTTCAAATATATCATTAAAGTTTAATTGAGGAACCATAAGATTTACACAAATATAGAAAGAATGCAGTACTACAATGTCCAGTGTAAGAGGGAAACAAACTTCGTTCTTTGACAGTTGTTTTCTTTTTGGATGGGAACACTCCTCATGGTGGAAATTTTTCAATATATGCGCTCACCCTCACTTGGGTGCTCTACTTTTAGGCCTTAGTACTCATTTGGGGCTAAGCCATTTTGTCGCCCTTTCCCACCTTCGTTGAAAATAATAAAAGGTATATAAAAATAAATTTCAATTTCAATTTAAAAATAAAAATTTAAATAAATATATAAAATTAAAAATTAACTTAGTTTGTATCTACTTTAATCTTTATTTTAAAAATCAACCTAAATAAAGTACACATAATAAAATCTGCTTAAATTTTTTATAATTAAGTTTATATCAACGTTAATTTTTATTTTTTGCTTATAATTCAAGTTAAAATAATAAGTTTTAAATAAAGATAAGTATTAATTTAAATCAAATTAAATCAATATATAATTATTAATTTAATAAATATTCATATTAAATAGAAACTTGCTAAAAATTCTTAAATGGTATTTTTTATTTTTGTAAATCAAATTAATTTGAATTGAAGATTAACTCTTATTTTCTTCATGTTCCCTCTAAAGTTTATTTTTAAGATTAATATGAAGGGTTATTTGCAATATAACTTCATAAGTTTGTCTAATGATTATTTTAACTTCATTGTTTCAATGCTTATAAATATAGTTCTCTAATTTTTATCAATGTCCTTGTTGCAAAGTAATCATTCAAATTGAGATCAAATAAATAAAAACGAAATTAAACACAAAAGACACAAAATTTTACATGAATTCTTCAATTAATTAGGAAATATCATAAGACATTGATATGAATTCACTATAATAAATAATTTACATAGTTATGTAAAGAATGATTTATATTCACTTCTAGACATCTCATATATGTCCCCAATCGAAACGCTGTGATAATCATCCTCTCACACCCAATCCATGGCATTAAAAGAACTATATGATAATTCTATTCTCTCTCTCTCTCTAGGCAGCTTTTTTAATGCTCTACTTAACCTCTGGTGATATTGAATTATATAGGCACTCACGAGTTACTTATGCAAAACAAATACAATCCTTTATACATCTCTGCCCACTTTCACATGCGAGTAGAATACAAGATACAAATTTTAATAATTTGATCCATAATACACTAATGCTACTACTTTTCTAATGCTACTTTTTTCTTTTTAATATATGTTGTAAAAATATATAGAGAAGTCGTTGTGGGAAAAAGTTTGGAAAGAAAGGGGGAGTAATGTAATAAAATGTAGGTGTATGTAAGAATGTGTAAAAATAATTGAAAATTAAGATAATTGTATGGAAAAATATATAAAATGATTGAAAAGTAAAATAATTGCATAAAAAAGCTAACAAAAATTTTTTATGGAAATTTTATTGATGGTGTGCTTGAGAAGTGATAAAACTTCTAAAGAAAAATTTTTAGTATAAAAGTTTTAAAAATGAGAAAAAAAAAGATATGATATTATGAGGGTATTGATATAGAATAAATATGATAAAAAAAATTTTGACAAAAGTAAATATGATAAAGTTAAAATAGATAAGTTAATCGTATGGATAAATGTAAAAAAAATGATTGAAAAATATGGTAGTTGTATAATGTGAAAAAATAATTAAAAAATGCGGTAGTTATAAAGAGTGAAAAGTTTTAGATGAAGAAGTTTAGTTGAAAGTTTAGGCGTGTTTGGTATTTGATAAAATTCTTTAAAAAAGTTTTGAAATAAAAGAAAGTTGTGTCATATGATAGAGGTAATGACAAAAATAAAGAGGATAAAGTTAAAATAAATGGGGTGTTTCAGATGCCATAAGATTCTTAGATCGAATTTATATTTGGAATGAGAATGTAAAAATATATATTGAGAATGAGTGAAATTGTATTGAGAATACATAAAGTTATGTTGGAAATTGAAAAAACTATCTTGCAATTGGAAAATTATCTTAGGAATGATGATAGAAATTCAATTTAAAAATCTTATATAGCTTGGAACAAATAATAAAATAGTCGTATCAAAAGTTGTAAAAAATGATAAAAAAAAAAATATGATAATTGTATTAAAAGATAAGACAAGCGTATAAAAAATTTAGATGAAAAAGTTTTTGTTCAGGTAAATACAGAATGCACCCAATTTATTAAACACATTAGTTTTTTTAATTTTTCAATGTACAGAGAGTGAACGGTTTTATATGGTAGTTGTACAATGTGAAAAATATATAAAAAATTAGGTAGTTATAGAAAATGAAAGGCTTTAGCTAGAAAAGTTTGGTTCAAAAACACCCCTGAGTGTGTGTAGTATTTGATAAATTCTTGAAAAAAGTTTTGAAATGGAAAAAAGTATTGTGATATAATAGAGATAATGACAAAAATAAAGAGGATAAAGATAAAATAAAATGGGTGTTTCAGATAATATAAGATTCTTGGATCGAATCTGTATCTGGGATAAAAATGTAAAAATATATATTAAGAATGAGTAGGCTTGTATTGAGAATATGTAAAGTTATGTTGGAAATCAAAAAAACTGTCTTCGGAATGGAAAAATTATCATAGGAATGATGATAAAAAATTCAATTTAAGAATCTTATATAGTTTTGAACAAATACTAAAATAGTTGTATAAAAAAAATTGATTGAAAAATAGAATAATTGTATAAAAAGATAAGATAAATGCAGAAAAAAAATTAGATGAAAAAGTTTTTTTTTGGGGAAAATACAGATTGCACCTAGTTTACCAAACACACTAATTTTTTTAATTTTTCAATATACAGAGAGTGAAAAGTTTTATATGGTAATTGCACAATGTAAAAATAATAATTAAAAACTAGGTAGTTATAAATAATGAAAAGTTTGGTTGAAATATTTAATGGTTACCAAACACACCCTTCCCGGGTTTGGTATTTGATAAAATTTTTGAAAAAAGTTTTGAAATAGAAGAAAGTGGTATTATATGATAGAGATAGTGATGAAAAAAAAGAGGATAAAGTTAAAATAAAGAGGATGTTTCAAATGACACAAGATTGTTGGATGAAATCAGTGATAAGAATATAAAATAATGTATATTGAGAATGAGTGAAATTGTATTGAAAATATATAAAGTTATGCTGGAAATTGAAAAAATTGTCTTGAAATTTGGAAAATTATCTTGAGAATGATGATGAAAATTCAATTTAAGAATCTTATATAGTTTTGAACAAATACTAAAATAGTTATATTAAAAGTTGTAAAGAAATGATTAAAAAGTTATAAAGAAATTATTGAAAAATAAAATAGTCATATAAAAATATAAGACAAGTGCAGAAAAAAAAATTAGATAAAATTTTTTTTGTTCAGGTAAATACAGAATGCGACCAGGTTACCAAACGCACTAATTTTTTTATTTTTCAATAGACATTAATCCTTACCGTTCTAATGCAAATCCCGCTGCCTGCAAATGATCTAGAACATGCCCTCGACGAGCGGACGACGCGCAGGTCGACGTCGTCCTCATCGGCAATGAGCGAGCAAGCTTTGGATCTTGGTTCGATTCCTCGAGACATTGGTGGACGTGTGCGGTGTCGGCGTCCGCACGTCGGTAATGAGTAAACGCCGTGCGTGAGATGTATCTCGCTTTTTTCCAATAAAGAGCGCTGCTCGCTGTTGCGTGGTCAGCGTCAAAGGTCAGAAGAAATGCGGTAGTCGTTGGCTGTTGGAGTCGGGGGAGTTCCATTTTCCCCGTCGCAACTCGAAATTGTATATCTAAAAGGGTGCCAATGCGTCCGTGTATTGCGGGCTTGTATTGCATTATTTTGCGCAATACGGGCGGCCATATGAGACTGGCACCCATATGTATCTATGTTATATATACGGGGTGACTTGCAACCGGCTGCAAAACTTCTTTACCTTTATTATTTTTTTGTTATTTATAAAAACTATTGTTCTATTTGTATTTAATCAATATATCAAGTTTCACTAGTCTTTGAGTTTGTGTTGTACCATGTATAAGGTTTAGATTATTTGTCAAGTTAAGTATATATTTTATTGTACATGTATCCCTATAGTATATTTTTTTAGAGGAAAATTTTACAAATACGCCTAAACAATTTGACCAATTTCAGTAAATTTAAAGACATAGATGTAACAAAAGTTAAAATTTGTGAACATATCTACAAAAACACTTTTTGAAATTTCAAATAAAGAAGCGTTCTATTTTTGAAATATAGGCTTCTTTCATCGCATAACATCTAATTGCAGAAGATGTAATTATATAGAAGCACTCAGAGATCCAAACGGTCGATGGGTCAATGACCGGGACCAGATGTTGGAGTTGGCAGCGTCTTACTTCTCTGAGATCTATACTCAATTGGAGACTGCGGATGCTAGCTGGGTTAATGATCATATCACCAGGAGAATCTCCGACAATCAGAGGCAGGTTATGATAAACCCTCTAATCGTGGAGGAGGTGGAGAGAGCGGTGAAGAGTATGCATCCAACAAAGGCCCCGGGGTCGGATGGGATATCCCCGGGTTTCTTCTAGCAGCATTGGAATATCGTGGGCAAGGAAATCTTTTTGTGGTGTAAACTATTCTTGGAAGAGAGAAACCAAGTTCAACGGGATAGCCATATATGCGAATCAAACACTACAACTTTAGTATTAATTCCAAAGGTGGCTGGGACACAAGATCTATCTAAATTTCGCCCGATCGGCTTGTGCAATGTAGTTTATAAAATCTTGGCTAAGGTTCTGGCTAACAGGCTTAAGAGATCTCTTCACGAGGTCATTGGTAGTGAACAAAGTGCATTCGTTCCCGGCCGACCCATCACAGATAATATGTTGATCACTTACGAAGCTATCCATTCTCTCCGTAGGCGAAGGGGTGGCAGACGAAGCGAGATGGCTATTAAACTTGATACGTCCAAGGCTTACGATAGGGTTGAATGAAATTTCCTCATTCAAATTATGGGGGCAATGAACTTCAGTCTAGTGTGGATCAACTGGATCAAAAGTTGCATGTCCACGGTCAGGTACTGAGTTAAAATGAATGGTTTCAAATCCAACCTATTCCAACCTAGTAGGGGCTTAAGGCAGGGGGACCCACTATCTTCCTATCTATGCCTCCTATGTGTGGAAGGTCTTTTTGCACTGATTTCAAGTGCGGTCACCAGTGGCGTACTCCATGGTATCAGAATCAACTCACAGGGGCCTCAACTTACTCACCTTCTGTTTGCGGATGACGCCTTATTATTTATCAGAGCCGATGACCACAATATGAGAACTTTATTAGATATTCTCACTCAATACGCCTCCTATTCGGGTCAGATGATCAATGTAGAAAAAACTTCTATTTTTTTCAACTCAAATATGAATAGCTACGAACGGGGGGAGATGGCAAATCTCTTGGGGGCCTTCAGTCAGGATTTCCATTAGTATCTTGGTCTCCCTACTTGGCTTGAAAAATCCAAGAAAGGCATGTTCAAGGGCATCAAAGAGCATATCTGGCACAAAATTCAAAGGTGGAAGGGTCGCCTTCTGTCTTGTGGTGGAAAAGAAGTTTTAATCAAGCCATTGCCCAAGCAATTCCGTCTTATACCATGAGTATATTTCTACTTCCAAGATCCTTTTGTCATGTTATCAATGGTATGCTTAGCAAATTCTGGTGGGTGAAAAGGGGGACAAAAGGAAGATTAGTTGGATTGCTTGGAGGGATATGTGCAAATCGAAGAGGGCGGGTGGTATGGGGTTTAGAGACATTATCACTTTCAACTACGCCCTTTTGGCCAAACAGGTATGGAGATTATCATCTGGTTCCGGATCTCTTTGCTACGATGTACTGAAGGCAAAATACTTCCCCAACATGAACATTTGGAATTATAAGTCTATGCCATCGGATTCCTATAAGTGGAAGTGCATTCTCAAGGCCCGTGATGTCATTTTATCTGGTTGCAAATGAAGAGTGGGTGACAGGAGGAGGATTCGGTTTTTCAAGGATGTCTGGCTTAACTCAGTCTTGGGAAAGGCGGGCCCTCTTCAGTATTCCATTTCAGAGGATTCCCGTGTCTGCGAGTTCATTAATGTGGAAACAAACTCTTAGATTAAGGACAAGGTTGTGGCAGCAGTGGGTAATGCCGGTTGGCAAGAGATCAACCTTGTTCCCCTCCCGCAAGGTGATGCAAAGGATTGTGTTTTCTGGGCGCATGAACCAAATGACTAATTTTTAGTAAAGTCTGCATACAGGATGCTTACCTCGAGTATGGAAAACCTGAGTTTCTCACTGTGCTTTCGGCCCATTTGAAGGACCAACCTCCCTAGTAAGGTGATGATTTTTGGATGGAGGTTATTGAAGAAAGCTCTCCCAACCTTACAGAACTTATCCCATAGGGGTATTGAGGTGGATGTTACTTGCTTGTTTTACAAGAGGGAGGCGGCGAATACAGACCATTTGTTCTTGGGCTATCCATATACTATGACGATTGGGCGTTTAGCCGCCAGTTGGTGTTCTCCTGTGCCTTTGGTTTCGGAAACACTGAGATTATTATCCTGTAGAAACAAACCTCATGATTTAGCTTTCTTTATCTTATACTGCTGGAGGGTCTAATTTCTAAAGAATAAGTTGAGAGAAGAGGGTCTCCAATCGGGTTTTGACGATATTCTGGCTTGGTGCCGTGACTATATTGAGCAGTTTAGATGGGCCAAACTCCTTGGGCAGACAAGTGTTCTGGATTCCCCCTTGGTGGCTAGATGGACTAAACCACCGGAGGGGGTTTTTAAGCTGAATGTTGATGCGCGCTGCTGTGAGGCAAGAAGGGTTACGGGTCTGGCTGCTGTTTTAAGGGATTCTTGTGGGTACTTCATTGCTGCAAATGGGTGGAGATGGAAGGGCATGGTGGAACCTTTTCTCATGGAAGAACACGCTTTTCTATTGGTTACTAAGTGGGCGCTCCAGCTTAAGTTGTGTAGAGTCCACATTGAATCCGATTCTCTTCTCCTTTGCAATTTTTTATCAAATGATCACGTGATCTCCTCTCCGGTGGGTCATGTTATTTCCGAGATAAAATCCATCCTAGAGGCCAATGCTCACTTATCCATTCATCATGTCTTTAGACAGGGAAACTCGGTTGCCCACTTGTTGGCTGATTTAGTTTTGTTGTCTGATGTAGATCATTTATCTTGGTGGGGTAACCCCCCTCAAGAGATCAATGAAAAAATTTGTACTGACAATTTTTTGACAATGAATTGCTCGGATTACTCTCCTCTAAACACTTTTCAAATGGAAAGGGTGTCGACTTAGAGTAATTCTTTATTAAAAAAAAATACTCCTATCTTTAAAGTTTTAAAAAACTATATAGATATTTCTCACAATAGTAATACTTGATATATGGATTAAAGACATTTAGGTTTTATAAAAAAATATAAAATAAAAAATTCAATTTGTGCCCGTTCACAAATGACGGTTCCATATGTACATATGTACTTTTATATGTTTTAATTAAAAAGTTATGCCCTCATAGGCTTGTCTAATATAGGAATGTTAACAGTTATAGCCAACCCGTCTGTTCAACCTGTTTATAAATTATTTTAGATTAGGATTTTTGAATAAATAATTTGCGATCTGCTAACCCATTTAACCATTTAAATAAGTAGATTAAAGTTGAGATTTTACAATAATAATCCATTTAACTTATCAATTAGTTTACAACCCTTTAAAAATGAGTATATATTTCCTAAATTCTTAATTTATTTTTTTCCATTTCAATTTTTTATTTATCTTCCTCCGTGTATGACTCTAAGGCATCTTCCCTATTATCGTATCATGGCAATGGCATCCCTATCTTTACTGCTGTTGTGAGTGACGTCGATAATATTTTTCTTTCCTCTCTGCTTCTTTCTTCTCCCCTCATCATTGATCATTCTCCTCTCCATCTCTCTTTGTTTTCACCTTAATTTCTCCTCTCTCCTTCTCCATCTCCGATCATTCCTTTCTTCATCTCTATTATTATTTTTCCCTCTTTGTCCTTTTTCTCTCTATCTCCCCGAGCTATCATTTTTTTTGCACTAGCACGTTGATCTAGTTATGTCATGTATTCTATTAGTGTAGATTAATTCATCACAACAATTATAAATATCATATACTCAATTTTAAATTTGCTTGGTTTTGACTTAGTTTTAACATATATACACGATCCATTAACGATTTACTGAACTGTTTATTAAATGGATTGTAAATAAGTTCTAATTATTAAATAGATTGTAAATAGGTTAGCGTTGAGATTTTTTAAAATAAGCTAATAATTTTTGTTGAAAATTTTTAAATAAGTTAAGATTAGAATTAAAATTTAACCTTCCTACCGCATCCATTAGCACCCCCGGTCCAATAGATGCTTTTCCGGCACAAGAGGATTTCAATGCGACATTAATTAATTTCAAAATTTGTTAATCATTTCTACTCTTTTTTGTGTACATTGAATGCTGCAGCAATTGGGGGCCAGCCATAAATATTTTCTCCTTTTTAATTGTAAGGGCTTCTGAACGGGAATGGAAGCTTTCCAAAAGCAAATGTCAGAGGAAAAGTAAGTTCTGCAATCTTTTCAAGCCGCAGGCCCACAATTATCATTAAAATAAAAAATAAAAATAAAAATAAAAAGCCGCAGGCCCACAATCATATCGAAAAGTATCCGGAGTACACCTCCACCGTCCGGAAATTCGGTATTCCCGATTATTATTAGTTGGCAAGCATCGTCCTGAAATTATGCTAACTAAACAACATTAATTGCATCCACTGTACACGCTCACCAAGTGGGACCAGGCCTGTTTTGAATAATAAGAAAACAGATAAATAGCAAATATAACCACAAATTTTGCTCCTAAGTTTCAATATTCTCACGAGGTTGAAGTAATTCAAAATATACCCACTTATTTTATCTAAAATTTCATTTATACGAAGAATATTTCCAAAACTTAATTATGAATTTATAGCTAAAATTTATATTTAAATGATATATGATTTTATGTCTATAAAAGTATTAAAATTTTATTAGGATTTAATTTTTAGTTTAGAATTTTAATTAGGCTTGGGCATATTTGTTATTTCACGTGTAGCTGGGTATGAATGAGATTTTGGGTAGAAAAATGTAATTTTTTTTTTTGAAATTATCGAAATACAATAGATATATTTGGAATGAAACCTAAAATTTGTAGATATATTTGTGATTTGTGCTAAAAAAAAATAACATCCATGCATTTTGAGGTGCAACCTGGGGAAAACTTATTAACAGCCATAAAGGTCGAGCATGCAATCAACAGACTCTGGATGCACCTTAAAGAGACATGGATGAATGGATCAACTGCTCATATGAAAGAACTGAAACGACATTAATAAAATTCAGACAGTTCCAATAAAAATGATGCCAGCTGCATCACAACAGATAATCTGAGATGATCGTTTTAGTAAAGGACATGTAGTCCATTCAATAGGTGGTGCGGTTGAGTCATTTGGATCCAAGACAGGCAGCACAAGTCATCTATGGACGACAGTAAAAAATCAAATGATGATAAAACCCATGTTAGAATAAAAAATCCAGAATTTCTACCAGAATGAATTGCACATGGACCATTCAACCATCGGTACAGATCGATCAAAATCCGGCTCTTCATAAGACTTCTCAGCTTCTGTCCACCTTGATCGCAACCACTGGAAATAAAACCACTCAGGACCTCTTGAAAACAAGGACAATCCAGTTATGGTGTCTGCAAAACTAATACAATAAATCGATCCGGGTTGAGTTAGGGTATTTTTTAAACCCTAACTTTTTTAAAAATCTTAATTTAATTTAATTTTATTAACTACAGCCAAGTTTAAATTAAATTTATAGAAATCGGCTCAGTTTAGGTTGAAATTAAGTTGAATTAATCAACATTTGGAAGAAGAGGAAAGGAGAAACCGGAAAAAATATTTTTAAAAAAGGAATAGGGAACAAGAAAAAAAACGTTTAGTTTTTATATTTTATACTCAAAATTTTTATTATTTCAGTACCATCATTAGAGGGTTTAGAAACTTCTTTGCATAATATATCAAAATATAAATTCGAAATATTTTTGTAATATGTAATAAAATTTTAAAGATTTTCCAGAGTTTGATTTCTCATGTATTGTTACTGTAAAATTGCTACGATGGTTTCTTTCATATGTTTTGTACAAAATTTGCTTTAAATAGCACTAGCGACATGATTATTTATAACTATCGTATTTCTCTATTTTTACCCATAAAAACATCACCATTAGTAAGGAAATTTTTTCTTTCTTGTGAAAGCATCATTATAAGAAAATTGTTTTTTATTAGATATGCAATTTCTTTGTTTAAATATTCTATTCAAGCTTAGTAATAAAATATTTAAACAAAGAAAATAGACAACTAATAAAAAAATTTCTTGCTTATAATGATACTTTCACAAACAAGAAAAAATTTCCTTGCTAAGGGTGATGTTTTTATGGGTAAGAAAAAATTTTCTTGCTTATAATGATGCTTTTATAAGCAGAAAAGTTTTTCTTACTTATGGTGGTGTTTTAGCGACCAAATAAAAATATAATTGCCTTACCAAAAACAATGAACTATTAACAATCAAATCATTCTTAGTGGTTGCCATTTGACACATCATATAAATTATTTGCAATTAAGTTTTCTTTAACAATAAAATTTTAACCTTTGATAAAAAAGACACTTTGGTTGCAAAACATTTGTGTAACAATGCAGCGTGCTATAGTTATATAATCGATAAAATTTCATGGATGTGAATGATAATATTTGTGGCTCTACTATGACAATATATATAGAAAATTTTTCATTGCAGCCATGTTGTACCATAGTTATGATATCTTGCAGCCTTCTGCATAATTAATTAATTGTTTTCTTAAGAATTATATTTAAATAGTTTAAATGTTGAAAATACAACTTAAAATTGATATTTAAATTAAATTTTTTTATTATATCAATTTTATATCATTTTCATATGGAACTTATATGCATAATTGATTTGGATGAAAATTGGATAAAAAGTTTCAAATGCAAGTGATCAATCAAAATTTTATTTCATGATCAATTGTCTTGAATCAATGTTTGACCACCTTGGAACAATGTTTGGCCACTCTAGATCAATGCCTGAGCACCTCAACCACCCTAGATAAGTGCTTGATATCCCTGGACTAAAGCTCGACCCCTTTGTATCAATGCCTGATAGCTTTGGATTAATGCTTGGACACCCAGGATGGGTGCCCGATAGCTCGAAGTCGATGCTTGGCCACTCTAGATTGATGCTTGTCCACTTCAGATCAGTGCTGACCGCCTTAGGTCAATGCCCGAGCACCCAAGAGCCATTCTTGACCACTTTAAATTGATGTCTGATCTCCTCGAATAGATGCGTGATTGTCCCAGATCAATGAGTATGTTACTATAGATGTGAGACTATCTTCAATATACCTGTCCTATCAAAGTATATTGGCAGTATAATTCATTCTCAGGCCCTATCTTAGAATTTTATGCCAAATTCAATTTTTTAATTAGTTTTATCATCATATATTTAAATATGAGAATCACTTTAGAGTAATTTTAAAGCCATTAAAAATATTTATTTATAACAAAGACTTGGAAAATTTCAATTCAACATCTAAACCATCTAAACTATTCAACCACCCTAGAATAATGGTTTGATGAGATTTCATAATACTTTAAAGCTGTAATTATTAATATAAGTGATTTTTTAATTATATATTTTTAGAAGATATGACCTATACACAACTTTGATTCATATGATTTTCAGTAAAATAATTAGACTTGAATATAATAGATGGATTACATTTGAAAGATGAATTTCAAAATTACCGTCCTATCAATTTACTTTAGTAGGAGGGATAGATAGAAGACATAACTTTTTATATGCATCCCTTTTTGAAATAACAATATATTTAGAAGAATTTCAAAGTAATCTTGTGATTTAATGACCTAATGATTAGTTACTGCTTGGATGCTCATGTGTGTGACTTGAGTATGTGTAGAGTAGTATTGGAAGTTACAGAGTTCAAATATTAGATAGAGATAGTAACCTTGTTACATCAATCTTGAAGTACACATCTGTCAAGCGTCTAATCATCAAAGTAGATGATACTATAAAAAATGACCTAATGATTAATTTTTGACATCCAAACCCAACCGCAAGGAATCGAGTGGTTTGATAGCCTAATTATTAATTTGTTGCATACGAATCCAACAATGCATTATGCTTAAAAATATGTATTTAACTAAGAATCCATTATCACATTAATTAAAAAATTGAGAGGATACAAAATTAAGGGGATGTTTGGTATGATGTTTTTTGTGGGAATGGTGGAATAGGGTTAGAAGTAGAAAATGGAATATTTTATAAATTATGTGATTAATATAAATTAATATGGGCAAAGATGGAATAAATATGGCAATTGAAGTGTAGTAGAAAAGAAAAATGATTAGAATGTACGGGCAAATGAGTAAAAATATAGTTGTTGATTGGTGAATTAATGAGCTTGGGAACTAGTGCCCCCACATTTCTCCACGCCCTATTTCCCACACGTATTACCAAACAAGCCCTAATAACTTAATAACACATTTTAAAGGGAGCATAATTTTAAGTGATATAATTTTTTATAACATTCATTAATGGATTAACTACATTCTTAGCTAAACATGCATTTCTAAATATAAAGATGCAATACTTCAAGTATTGGAAATGAAGGACATGGGTAGTAATGCAAAGGAACAATCTAGTTCACCGAGGAGCAAAAACCTATTTTTTATTTTTTAACAAAGTTTTATACATATGTTAATCTAGGTTTATTTAACATGTGTATTAATTTTTACCATTTTTAGATATTTTTTTACATTTTTTAAAAATTAGTAGCAATTCATAATTCACAAATTATGAAATTTCCACTGATTTTAAAAATATTTAAAAAGCTAAAAATCTTTAAAATTGATAAAAATTAATACACATGTTTAAAATATCTAAATTAATTGTTGTACAAAAAATTAAAAAAATAAAGATAAATAAGATAAATAAACTCAGGTGCACTGAAACTAAGTGCACCTGGGTGCATTGAACAATGTCTTGATAATGTAAGTGAAATTACCTAAGATGCTAGTATGATGATAGAATATCAAATTGAAGGATAGGTATGAGAAAAGTGGGTAAATTGAGGCAAAGATATAAAATTCAGTTGATAAGAACTAGAAATGTAAATTTTGAAGAATAACTTGAAAAGAGCCTAAAATAAGTTTCTATATGTTTTTAAGGTGATTTAGGATATATTGAAGCCTTAGTGTGGCACCCCGACCCGGGTGCCTAGAAGCCTTACTCCGGGATCTTTATCGATTAGTAAACGTGACTCAGGATTGTCGCCCTGATCACACGGCGGGATTTTTATTTGGATTTCGTCCAAAAATTTTTTTTCTTTCATTCATTTTCTTTCATCAT
>JAXCLR010000092.1:47686523-47697856 GCA_035584095.1 Annona squamosa
AACTCCATATATTACAAAATTATATATTTTAAAAAAAATCAATAACCCAGGGTTCATGACCTTAGGGTTTCATACATAGTTCTAAAATTTGGAGTTCCACACTTAGTTTCATTGAATGATGGTTATTTGATATTTGCCTCTCATATGTAGATTTCGAACTAGAAAGATGCAAAACTTGAGTTAACTAGGCTTGAGATATGTTCAGACATAGCTGAAATGCTTAATATATTTAAAATGGATATAAATGACTTTGATTGAAATTTTAAGGATGAAATTAATGAATTGAAGAAAATGAGCTTAGTTATGAAAATTAATTTTGAAGGATTAAGATAATGAAAATGATCAAAGATAATGAAAATGATCAAAGTAATTTCGGGAGTATTAGAAGTGATCAATGTGATTTAGACTAATGAGATCCAGTAGAGCTAAAATGATCAAAGGTTTGAGTTAATTGATCAAATTTTGTGTAAGGCATATTTTAATAAAATAAAATACAAAAATATGATATTATGCTAATAAGAGAAGTATATGACACCTAGATTAGCATTGGGAATACCTTTGTGTAATGTTCTTACTTAAATCAATGAATGAGTGAAATTATCAATAATGATTTGCAGTAAAATATATGCCACATATTGTGATTTTAGAATTTCAAATAAAAATTTGTGGAGAAATATTATTTAAATTAAGGAATCTAACAAAAAGATTACCTCAATCAAAATTGTATAGAGAAAGCTATGAGGAAAGCAATGAAGCTTAGCATAATAACATGGGCCGTGTTATTTTGGAAGGATGCTCTAGTCAGAAAATAACATGAGTCGTGTTATGTCGCAGTATTAAAATGGGAAGTGTGGTTATTCATTTTATTTTTTCTCTTATCTCCTTTCTTCTCCCTCTTTTTTTGCCCTATGTTCTAGGCATGAGCCTACATGAAATCTCACTTGGAGGAGCCTCAATTCACATCATTTAGCATCATAGAGTGAAGAGGAACTTAAAGATTCAAGATTTAATGGTAAAAATTGAGGAAAATGGATGAAAAGGTAAGTAGGATGCCTTCCATTTTCATTTTCTTGTAGATTTTACTTCTAAACCATGTTTGATCTTGTGCATAAAGACAATGTGATTTGCTTGAAGGATTTGGAATTTTAGGGTTATGTAGAGATTAAGAAGTTTTGTGAGAATCGAAGATTTTGATAGAATTTCATGAATATAATGTTACGAGAGTGATTTTCCATTGTTTTGTAGTATATGGAGTAATTTCGCATGCTAGAAAGTTGGATTTTCCAGATTTCCAGATAATGCATATCATGTGTTTATAAAAATTCCTGAATGAGATATCATATATTAATTTTGCATTAGATAAAGTTGTAAAACCTTAAGATAGATTTTTATATGATTTTAAATTATCGTAAATGATTTGAATGTTGATTTTCATGGTAAAATAGTAATCCCTAGATGAGATACAGTGACTTATAGGTTAAAAATAATTGAATGGGCACATGTTTCCATTATCTAGTCATGTGTACTTAAAGCACCAAAAAGTCATCCCCCGCGTGGCCCGAAAGACGATTTATTCGTGCTCGGTGCTGGGTGGAGGTCCTAGATAGGAATTTGGTTCCTTTTGCAGAGTAGCAGGTGATAAATTAGCGGTGGAGCGGGGACTGGATTTGGCGAAAGCATTGGTGCTGAAGTGCCGTGGAGTTGGTGCCGAAGTGCCGTGGATTGAGAACTAACAGCAATGAACCCAAGTGTGGACGATCTCCTTGGAGCTGAGCTCCGAACCATGTCTATCTCCGGGTCAGGGATAGAGAAGATATCTCTGGGAGCTGATGCTGCGTGCCTATGCTTGGTATGGTCGTCGAAACAGTATAACAGGGAGCTCTTTAAATGTATGATGCGGAGATTGTAGAGGACAATTGGTAGCTTTTAGTTCATTGATTTGGGCGAGAACCTGTATAAGGTGGTCTTTTCCAAACAGGAAGACAAAGAGAGGATCTTGGTAAGGAGGCCGTGGCTGTATGACAGACAGTTGGTAGTGTTCATGGACCTCACTGAGGAGACAGACTACGCCCATGTGGTGCTCGCAAAAATGCCTATATGGGTACATATATTGGGAGTCCCTCACTGGGTAGATAAGCAAGAGCTGGGACGACACATTGGCGAAACATACGAGTCTGTGGAAGCAATTGAAGCATCTGATTTGGAGTTGAAGCTGAAAGTGTGGATCGATTGCAGCCGCTGCGAAGAGGTTTGTTTATACAAGTGGGTGAACAAGGGAGAGTTTGGATTCCATTCCAATATGAAAAGCTGTCGATTTTTTGCTACCAGTGCGGAATTATGGGTCACGCCTTCAAGGAATGCCAGAAATTGGGAGACCGTTCTAAAAATGCAGTAGAAGTAGATATGCCTTACGGGAGTGCCTTAAGAGTGGTAACCCGGCCACTGCTAGTGAGAGATGGCCTGGAATCTGGAAACAGGGTGTCCCCAGGGAAATATTTGGGTGAGTTAAATATGGATGATTCAGACCAAACGGCCAGAGGAGAAGGTTTGGGGGCACATGGGTCATCCCAGCAGCGGTGCATGGATGCGTCGTCGTCTCCACAAGAGGCGGGTCATCTCTTTCTACAGGAAAGGCACTACTAGAGTATGCTGCGAAAACTCAAGCCAGTTACCGAGGTCTGCATCATACGCAGTGCAAGCAGCAGTCAATTGGTGATAACCCCACACACACCCATTTGTAACATTCAGCTGTTCAGACAAGAAACTTTGTGGATGGCAGGGGATCATGGACGACCCAGATGGGTGTCTCGTGTTCCCAATAGGGTTGTGCTGGCTGTCATCATTGGCAACAGCTTTCAGGTCATGAGCTGCCAACAACCAATGCACAAGAGCTCATATGGTTGACCACCATACCCAAATGCAGCAAGCCAACAGCACTGATAAGCAACGGTTCTCTCAGCCTGAGCAGGTTGCATGGAATCTTTCTCAACAGCGGCATCAAACCTAGCTGGAGGCGTGGCAGACTATAGGGACCTCCCCTCAACAACAACAATATGACAAGAAAGTGGAAATCTCCCAAACTACTATGCAGGATATTCCCATCAGCTTGGCTTCCGATATGCCACAATCTTCACCTTCAACTGTTGGTGCGGATATGTTGGGAAGGGGAGGGGTAGGATCATAGGGAGATGGAATCTCCGAGCAATCTCAAGATGGAAGGACAGATGACCAGTTAGGAAGGGGCAGATGGAAACGGAGAGCGAGAGGGGCGAAACTTGTACTGGTAGGCGGTCTAAGTGAGACTTCCAAGGGGATTAATTTCAAAAGAAGGGTGGATAGGGAGCAGCATGAGTTCAGATCCAATCACAAACGTCCAAAAGTGGACAAATCCCATGACGATAAGGAGGTGGTGGCTGAGGGGGTCCCTCAGGCCCACCTCGAGTAATATGTCTCTCTTGGTATGGAATTGTCGTGGGCTTGGGAACCCACGGGCAATTCGTTGTTTGCTTGACCTAGTCAAGAAAAAAGATCCCAAGTTGATTTTTCTTTCTGAAATGAAAAGGATCACAAAGGAAATGAAAGGAATTCGACTCAAACTCAAGTTTGATAGTTGCCTTGCGGTTGACCCTACGGAAAGAAGGGGAGGGATTGCATTACCATGGAATAATGATTTTCCTGTTATAATAAAAAGTTATTCAAATCATCACATAGATGCAGATATTCATGGGTGGAGGTTCATAGGGCTATATGGTCATCTTGAAACGCAGCTGCGGGTCCACACTTGGCATCTCCTGAGCATGTTAAGCAACAGGATGGACTCCCCATGGATAGTAATGGGCGACTTCAATGAGGTTACGGGGTCAAATGAATATTTCAGCCAAAGGAATCGTCCTCAACAGTAAATGGATTCATTATGTAACGCCTTGGATAGGTGTAATTTGGCAGATATTGGTTTTGTGGGACCAATTATGACGTGGACCAACAATCATAAGGGTACTCAGCGGGTAGAAGCCAGACTGGACAGAGGAGTGGCGACACCAAACTGGTTGTCATTATTCCCTCATGCAAAAATTTTCCATTTATCTGTGGCCTACTCTGACCATTGTCCCCTATTGCTGGTTTTGAACACATTAACATGTAGAAGCAAACCTCCAAGGGAATTCCGATATGAACTGTTTTGGGCAAGAGACAGGAAGACCCATCAGATTGTCAATCAAGCATGGACCTCGCAGCAGTGTCACAGTTTCTCTGGCCTGATTCCCCTGGAACGGAAGATCCAGTCATGCAGTACGAAACTTTCTAAGTGGAACCGACGGAAGAGGGGGAATCTAAGGAAAGTCATAAAGGAAAAGCAACGGGAGCTGGCAATTCTTAAGGATCAGAACCCCACTAATAAGAAGAACTAAGTTCCAAATCAACATTCTACTGGGTGATGAGGAACAGCTGTGGAGGCAAAGAGTAAAGACCCATTGGCTTCACGAGGGGGACAAAAATACGAGATTTTTTCACCATATGGTGTCAAATCGTAGAAGGGTTAACACCATTGATGGCCTAATGGATCACAATGGACAATGGGTCAATGATCAAGATAAGTTGATGAAAATGATAGTGGCTCACTTCTCTTCTCTATTTTCTTCTTCTGTTCCAACTAGATGTGAATGGTTGAACGCTACAATATCCACAAAAAGTTCGGACCAACAGAAGCACTCATTGAGTAGAACCCTTGAATTTGACGAGGTAGCCAAGGCTGTCAAGTCGATGAGCCCAACAAAGGCGCCAGGGCCAGATGGAATGTCAGCGGGATTTTTTCAAAAACACTGGCAAACGGTACGACAGGATGTTTTTCTGTGGTGCAAACAATTCATGGAACAATCAGATTTTGAACGACAATGCAGGCAGGTTGAAAAGCAAAACTCCACTACTATTGCCTTGATTCCGAAAAAGGTGGGAGCTCAATCTTTGGCTAATTTCTGCCTGATTAGTCTATGTAATGTTGCTTATAAGATTTTGGCTAAAATTCTAGCAAACAGAGTAAAGCTATGCCTCCATGATATTATCAACGAACATCAGAGCACTTTCATCCCAGGGCGACTAATTTCTGATAACATGTTGGTTGTATACAAAGTCATACATTCTTTGAGGAGGCGAAGGAATGGTGCAAAGCAAGAAATGGCTATCAAACTTGATATGTCCAAGGTGTATGACTGGGTGGAGTGGGATTTCTTAAAGCAGATTATGGAAGCTATGAATTTTGGACTGGTGTGGATTAAATGGATCATGTGCTGCATCTCAACGGTGAGATACAGGGTGAATGTCAATGGTTTCAAGTCAAGATACTTCAAACCCTAGCGGGGCTTACGGCAAGGCGATCCGTTATCTCCTTACCTTTTCGTCTTATGTATTGAGGGTCTATCCGCTCTCATTGCAAGTGCAGCCAACTGTGGGAGAATCAGTGGCATCAAACTAAACCTTAGGGGACCGCCTATCACCCACCTTTTTGCGGATGATGCAATTGTATTTATCAAGGCAGCGAGGTAGGATGTTCAAAATCTCATGGCTTCAACAATATGTGGAGGCTTCAGGACAAGTGGTAAATGTAGAAAAGACTGTTGTGTTTTTTAGCCCAAATGTAAGTAGTAATGTGAGAAGTGAACTTATCTACCTAATTGGAACTATGGGTCAGAACTTGGACCACTATTTGGGCTTCCAGCATGGCTTGGCAGGGCCAAAAATCACATATTCAATGGTCTCAAACAATGCATCTGGAACAAAGTCCAGGGATGGAAGGGTAGGCTACTCTCCTGGGGAGGGAAAGAGGTCCTCATCAAAGCGGTTGCCCAAGCCATACCGACATACACGATGCACATCTTTTTGCTCCCAAAAGCATTTTGTAATAAAATCAATAGGATGATAAGCAGATTTTGGTGGGGGGAGAAGGAGAACAAACGGAAAATGTGTTGGGTGGCCTGGAAGGACATTTGTACATCTAAACTATCGGGCAGCATGAGATTTCGGGAGCTACATTTCTTCAATATTGCTCTTCTCGGCAAGCAGGTCTGGCGCCTCATTTCGCAAACAAATTCTCTCTGTTACAGGGTTCTCAAAGAAAAATATTTCCCTCATGGCGATATATGGAGTTCAAAAATTAAAGCTTCTGACTCTTTTACCTGGAAGAGTATCATAAAGGCAATGGAGATGATTCGGGCCGGATGCAGGTGGCGTATTGGTAATGGCAAGCGGGTCCAATTTTTTTAAGGACGCATGGCTGGAAGACCGGTTGCCCATTGCAGGACCCCTCCCGTGGGGTATTTCGGATGACATGAAAGTCAATCACTTCATAAATGAAGCTGAGCATACGTGGAACAGGGAGAGGGTTGAGGCAACTGTGGGGAAGGTGGGATGGAGACAAATTAGTCAAGTACCCCTACTCAACATCACAGATGAGGACCGAATGTTCTGGATTTATGAACCAAATGACATTTTTTCTGTCAAGGCTGCCTATAGAATGCTGAACGTGGCAACGACCAACCAGACTAACTTGGCAGTTTACAAAGCCATCTGGAAGACGAAGCTTCCGAGTAAAATCATGATATTTGGATGGAGACTATTCAAAGATGCCCTACCAACCAGGTTAAACTTATTGTTGAGGAACATTGATGTCGATCCATATTGTTTGTTTTGTAGATCGGAGATAGAGGGCGGTGTTCTTGAAAGCTGTCAGAATTACCTTTAACTCGGGGTCGATCCAGGAAATTTTTCGAAGCATGGTCTCAACTAACAGGCAGGGTAGGCTAGCTTTTTTCATCACCTTTTGTTGGCGAGTGTGGTACATGCGCAACAAATTTAGGGAGGAGGGGGTACCGCCAACTTTTGGAAACATCATCGAGTGGTGCAACGACTATCTCGAGCAAATCAAGAGAGCAAAATTTCTTATTCTGGATGGGATGATGGATAGACCTTTAGCGGTTAGATGGTCGAGACCACCAGGAGGCTACCTCAAATTGAATGTTTATGCAAGGAGACATGACAACACCCAGGCTCTGGGGTTTGCCGCCATTATTCGGGACTCCAATTGAAGGTTCGTGGGAGCAAAAGGATGGAGACGTAGTGGCGCTATGGGACCTTTCTGTATGGAAGTGACTGCGCTTATCTTGGGTCTCAAATGGGCTGTTCTACTAAGATTGGGAAATGTGCAGTTCGAAACTGATTCTCTACTTCTTGTCAATTATATCTTGAAGGACGAGCCGATTCTTTCACCAGTTGGGGCAACTATTGCAGAAATCAAATCTCTTTTCTTTTCCTTCCCACATTTCTCTCTTCTTCATGTGTTAAGGCATGGTAACGCTATCGCTCATTCCTTAGCTGATTTTGTTTCTATTTCTAGTGCGGGCAATCATGTGTGGTGGGGTAATCCACCTCAGATTATTTTGGAAAAACTTTGTACAGATAATTTTTTGACAATGAATTGCTTGGACTCCTCTATCCATCCTCCCCTTCGAATGCAGAGGAGAGGGGATAGGGTGTCCTTTTACATCAAAAAAAGTCATGTGTACTTAGGAGACTGAGGTGTGGAACTCTAAAGATATGAATGTTTATGCAACCGGGGGTTTTGAGAAGAAATCGTATATTAGGAATAAATGAATAGGTCAATGGGACTTGTTGAGAGAATCGATTTGGAGAGTTGCACCACTTAATACAAGAAGCCCGTGTTGAGACACTTGTCGAGCATAAGTTGACATGAAGGTTGCATAGTGGAGCATGTTGTTAGCACATGACTATGAGATAGTAAGGGGCTGGTAGCACCAACTTGCGAATTTTATCTTGGCATGAATGCCATTTATTTGAGCCAAGGGCTTATGTCTAATGATAAACAGATCCATGATAGTTGCATGACTTGACTGCATAATATGTTTATATACTTGGTATGGATTTTAGAAGATGGAGATTTTTGTTTGAGAGTGACAAATTTATTTAGACCCTTATTGTGCATGAGAATTAGCTGTCTTACACACCTGCATATGGGCTAGGGGAGCCGAGATTTGAGCCACAGAACTTGTCAGGGCATGTCAAGCCAGATAGGCTCTACTTTAAGATGCAAAGGCACCACTTTGTGGTGGTGACCCCACAACGACCGATCCCCCTAGGTGGATGATAGGGACCTTGGATGGGATTACGAGGCTGAAAGGCTAAACAGGTAGCTGTGCATTGCTTACTTGGTTTGTACGTAGCATGGGCATGACATGGTATGCTGGCATTAGGCTAGAAAGAGCCCAGCAGTTGTTTATGAGTTAGTTGAGCTACATTCCTAAGATAGGCTTAGGAACGCACAAATTGCTTTTTGTGTCACGTGATCATCGTTAAGCTACAAGTTTGTCAATATGATACACAAATTAGGCTAAGTTGAGAGTTATATTTTTTGTTAGCAGGTGGGTTGAGAATTTATCGTCAAAGGCATGACCATGACAATTGTAGAAAAGAATGAGATAATGAATTATATATTGGCTTACGAGATTGTGAATTGTTAGGTGTTAAGAGGAACATAACAAGACCAGTCAGATATGGACATGATTATAAACTAAATGAAATTTTATAGGAGTATGTGGGCTACAATGTGTATTATTTTGGCTTGTGGGTAGCTGTTTTTGATGATGTTTAACCAAATATTTGAATCGTGTTTTTAGATTCTAATTTTTCACTAGCCATGATCCTATTTATTGAGTTTCCCTGGACTCATGTGTTTTTATTAACATTTTAGCAAAACTTGATTGTAGTTACCTAGCCCTTGGGCTAGAGGTGTTGGTTGTAGGCTAGAGATAATATTGACAACCCTTGGGCTACATGTGTTGGTTGCAGGTTGGAGATAATATTGACAGGTATAAATTTATTTTAGTTTTAATTTAATTTATTGAATTGAAAGTAGTTAAATAAAGGAAATTGATGTAGCGATCTAATTCTTTAATGTATAACCTATTAAGGTTTTATTTGCATAATCATTACAATTGTGGTTATAAATGTATATTTACTTCCACCACAAGTTATAGTCATGTATTGTGATGAAATATAAATAATGAAAGTAATATAATTAATTTATCCCTACTATCATCGATATAATTATTGTATTAATTGTCTCTCCCCATATTGTTGTAGAATCTAGGAAGATATTGTCGAATTCCCGTTGTAGTGACTGTTAGATCAGGGTTTAGGTCAGCAAGGCACTATAAAAGAATAGTCAAATCTTGGAATATAAAACCTTGAACCATTATGATTGATTCAAAATCACTTAAACGAACATTACTCAAAAGTGAACTTTTTAGATATAAAAATGTTCACTTTTAAGTAATTTAGTTTTTGTTTAATCATGGTAGAATGAGAACGAGGAATGGAGAATGGAATAGATATGATAAGTATAAATTGAAAATAAGGTAAAAATAGATAAGATAGTTGTAAGAAAAATTAAAAGAAAAGTTTCAGGTGATTTGCAAATGCATGCATTTAATTTGATCATAATTGCAAATATACTTATATAGTTTCATAAATCATAAATAATCCCACGTGGTTTGACCATAATTGAAAATATACTTCCGCATTTATGGTGTTGTTATTATACCATCACCATGTGAGTATATTTGCAAAGATATACGAACTATGTGGGTACATTAGCAATTTCAAAAAGCTAAATGTGTATATTTATTTTTTTACAAATATACCTATATAGTTTGCATATCTTTGCAAATACCCCCATGTTAGGACGGTGCAGTAACAACTTCATAATAACATAAGTATATTTGCAAGTATAGTTAAACTATGTAAGGTTATTTGTGATTTTTAAAATTATGTTGGTATAGTTGCAATTATGATCAACATAAATAGGTATATTTGTAAATTGTCCAAAAATTTCTTTTATACCTATAACATTTATTCTAAATTCCTAATATACTTATAACACTTCATAATTACCTCATATATTCATAAATTTTTATTTAAATTTCTATCATATGTATGATGTGAAAACAACCATTATGTACCTCATTAAAAGAAAATTTTGCACACCCAACATTTTCTTAATTTAAACCATTCAACTCTAATATGACGCTTAAATCACTTAACGTTACAAATTCATAATTTATTGTCATCAATTGAGTCATATTAGTGCGAAATCATTTCAATTAAAAATTTTTAAATGTGAAAAATCATCATTTTAATAAGGTAAATAATGGTTGTTTTGACAACATAAGTACAATAGAAATTTATGATGAAAAGTTATGAATACAAAAGAAATTTATAAAATATTATGAGTATATTTGCAATTTGGTGTAAATGTTATAGTTATATGAAAATTTTTTTAGAAAATAATTGAAATATATGATTAAAAATTGAAAAAGTAAGATATTTAGGTTAATACCTTAACTTTTTGTGTTTTCTATTTCCCATTCCTACTATCACCTTACCAAACACAATCTTAGTTGTGAACTCACAGAAACGTTTATCAATATGTTACACATTCTTAACTAAACATATATTTTAAAATATAATGAAAGGTTTGGATCTCAAAAATTAATCTTAAGTCATTGAAATCCACTAAAGTTCACATCTAGGAATGATGGGAATGAGACGAGTATTAAAAAGAATTTCATTTCTCAAAAATACTTCCTCATTCTTAAAAGATAATAACTTTTTTTTAATACAGCTTTTCTCAATTTAAGTATACCTTTTCCCATTTCCAATGTACATTAACACTTTTTCCATCTCACGTTCTCATCCTATCTTCATCCAATCCAAGCCGTAAACAATTAGAATTACTGGTTCCATTTTGAAATTCGAGGTTCTCTCCTACGGCAGCGATTTATGGCCCAATCTGTAAATGGGTGGATGGTGGATGATTTAGTTTTCTTTTTTTAATGTAATTTCTTTGTTTATTTTGTTTTGCCTTGATGATGTGAAATTCGCTTTGGCTATTGTATTTAAAATTATTGGTTTAAATTAACACGTGGATGGTTAGGTGATTTGGAAGTGTGCATGTAAGGTGAGGATTTGAATTAGAATGGGGACATTATCCTCTATTCAAAAGAAAAAAAATGTTTTTATATTCTAATGAATTCCTCAAAGGCGCTTCTCATGAACGTAAAAAATGGAGCTGGTAGTGAACCAGAAATTTTGGTGCCGAAAGGGGAACCTGATCCTATGCTCTCAGGTTCATATACTTATTTTTTTAAAAAAAATTTTTTACAATAGTGTTCATCTATATGTATTTAATACGTGTATAAATTTTTACCATTTTTGGGGTATTTTAGATATTTATTTTTTATTTTTGAAAATCAGTAGCATTTTAGGTA
>JAXCLR010000092.1:47697956-47710013 GCA_035584095.1 Annona squamosa
TTTAGATATTTATTTTTTATTTTTGAAAATCAGTAGCATTTTAGGTAATTTTAAATTACTAAAATGCCACTGATTTTTAAAAATCCAAAATAAATATATAAAAATCTCCAAAAATGGTAAAAATTAATACATACATTAAATACATTTAGGTTAACAAGTTCATGAAAAAATTTTAAAAATAAAAAATAAAAAAAAGGTGTATGCACCCGAGAGCATGCAGCTGCATGATTCCGAGAGCATAGGATCAGATTCCACCAAAAGGATAGAAAGCTGACAATAAGAAAAAATAAATAAAGAAATGAAGCACGAAATCTGCAATGTGCATTTTTCGTTTTGTGTTTTGGCATATATGTAACAGCTGGTCCGATGAAGCGCCACTCACACTGCACCGGAACAGCGGTGCAGTTGCTCACAAAATGAGCCTCACTTATATTAAAATGTAATAAAACTTTATACAATCATTTATTTATATATAAATCATATTTTAGATGGTTTAGATATTCAAAAAATCACTGTAAAGTTGTTATTTAAATTAAGCTATTTTATTACATTAAATTTGTACCATTTTTAGATAGGGTCCATACACATATTCAATTGGCATGAAAATTGATATGGTAATAGAACACATTATTCTAGATATAATGAGTGAAGTAGATTTTAATTTTATCATCATGTGGGACCCATTTCAGCACCACTACACCTATTACGATGCAGTCCACTGTAAAATGTGCCCCACATATATTAAAATATGATGAAACTTTATTCAATCATTTATTCATATAAAAATCATACTTTAAACATTTTACATGTTGAAAATAACACATTTAACTTGATATTTACATTAAACTATTTTGTTACATTCTTTTTATACCATTTTAAGATGAGATGTATACACATGTTAGATTTTGGTGAAAATTGGTATGCCAATAAAGTGAATAATTCTAAATATAATAGGTGGAGTAAAATTTTCATTCATTATCAAATGGGCCCCACAATGCACCGACTGCACTGTGCTGAATGCATTTGATTATTTTCCTATATATATATAGAAAAATATTCAAGTGCAACGCACACTGCACTGAAATTATGGTGCAATGGCGCTGAAATGAGCCTCACGTGATAATAAAATCATAATCTACACCACCTATTGTATTTAAAATAATGCATTCTATTACTATATCAATTTTCATCCCCATCGGATATGTGTATGGACCTTATATGAAAATAGTACAAATTCAACGTAATAAAATAGGTTGATATAAATAACAATTTTGAATTGGTTTTTTCAACATGTAAATCTTTTGCTATAAAATTTATATATGGATAAATGATTGTATAAATTTTTATTGCATTCAATTATGTATGGGGGCCATTTTTGGAAATGTACCGCTGTTCCGTTGCAGCGCCATGGCACGCTGCACCGAAATAGTTTCTTATATATCTAGTGTATGCGTTTGCACCATGCAATTCATGCACTGTGGGTCTTACATGATCATGAATGAGAAATCCACCCCGCCTATTGTATTTAAAATTCTCCACTTTATTAGCATATTAATTTTCATCTAAATATAAAATGTGTGTGATGCCCATTTTAAAATGATACAAAATTAACGTCATAAAATAGTTTAATATAAATATAAAGTTTTAAATGGTATTTTCAACATCTAAACCGTCTAAAGAATGATTTTTATATGGATAAATAACTGCATAAAATTTCATTGTAATCTAATACATGTGGGTTCTATTTTACAGCGGAATCCACAATATTAAGGTGCAGTTCGTATGCACACGAATGGGTCCCAAAACTAACAACTTTTGTGTTGCCAAGTCGTCGTCCAGGAACCGTACGCCCGTTGAAAAATCCTCGCCAGGCAGATTTTTTTATATTATTTCGAGTTCGTTGTTTTATGTCTATCAGGTGAGGTCGGCTGTCAATCCCCCAATGATTAATAATAAGGGTAAATTTTACATCTAACCACGAATTTTACTGTTAATTTTACTTATATATTCGAACTTTAAAATTTTTTTAATATTACCTGTGTATTTTACCTAAAATTTAATTTTTACTTATAGTCATTTGTAAATAGACGAACATACTTAAATTTTAATTATAATTCTAAGCTAAAAATTTATACTCAAATGAATTTTTTATACTTTTATAGATATAGGATCATACATTTACTGTTGTAGAATTTATATCATTGGAATGTAAACTTTTATTTATGAAATCATAATTAGGTCCTGTGCATAATCATCATTTTTTAATAATAACATGGATATAAGTAAAATTTAAGCATATTATATGAGCCTATTTAAAAAATTTTAAATATATATATATAAATGAAATTAGAAGTAAAGTCTGTGAATATATTTAGATGTATAACTCAGGTCGGTTTGGTTTGGACAATAGTCTACTTTACCCATATCCTATTTCGAAAAGATCTACATTACTTTACCAATTTATTAGTTCGGTTGCTAACGTACCCTACCCTACCCATTTTTCATAGTATTGGTTCTGGTTTTAATTCTAAATCAATTCTTCTAATACTTCAATATAATATTTTTTGTTAAAAAAATTTCTATATTATTTAAAAATATAAAGTAATACTCATTTACACTTCAAAATTAGAGGTGCATATACTATTGTTTACATTATTAAATAAAAATAGACAGTATAGATTGTCACTACTCAATTATTAAACTATTAAAATATTATAAAAGATTTTCGTAAGTCAACTATATATATACATAACTAAATTGGTTTCTTACTTTATAATCCACACCTCCACAAGGCACAAGATTTATTTGAATTCGAATTTATTAAAAGAAGCATGCACACAAGACATTGCAAACAAAATATGATATATATTATATAATATATGTCATATATATAATTATATCTATGAAGGTCAGTTTTAAGTACCTAATCTATATACCTTATTTGTACTTTATTTGAAGAAGCAAATAATAATTCGTACCCTATTTGTACTCATGGGTAATATTTTGTGCCCTATCCTACCTACATTATGATCAATTCGGTGGGTGCCCATGGTACCCTGCATCCTTCACCCTTAATAATTTAATATAAACCTGCCTAAATGCAGATTAAAAACGTATAGAAATTGGACAATTTGACGCTTCGATGCTCGGGTAATGATTCAATGCTTATGCCCTCCATGGTTAACTTTGTTTTTAAAATTTTAATATCTATATTTTAAAATCTAAACTATCCATTATTTTTATCCATGTTTATGTACTTATAATTCTAAAAATTCATATATTTGAAACTTTATTATACTGTATATATCATATATTTTTGTATCACTAGAAAATAAGAAGTGTTCAATTTGATAGATGGTTTAAATTTCAACAAATATATTTTAAAATTTAAAAACTAGGATAAGCGTCGAGAACTCGATGCTTACTGCCAGAAACTTTCGCCTCTCCTGGGGGTTCTGTAAAAAGAATCTACACATAATTTTTTTGTTGGATATACCCATTGAACACAGAGGGATAAATATGCTCAATTGTTTGAATTCCAAATTTTATTTTAAAATTAAAAAACCAAGGATAATTAATCATCTGCCTCCACGATTCTAGTAAGTAGTGAATCATTACCGTATAACTAAGATGTTATAGACAATATAGATATTAAAAATGTTAAAGTAAATCGAAAACAACCAATTCTGCAGGCCCTTTTTAATGCCATCATTTGTTTTTAATCATTACCTATGGATAATTTATATACAAAAATAAAAGAGAGATTGAAAGAAAAAAGACGATAATAAGAAAAAATTAAACGATCGAACCATCAAATCATGTCAAAAGATCCTCTCATTTTTCATAACCAATTGGATAATATTTTATGTTTTCTTGGCTAAGTAGAATTTTGATTTCTTTGGAACTTTTCTTCAAGAAGTATAATTCCTTGATTTACGTTTTTAATTTGGAAATTTCTACGAAGTAAGTTAATGCTGGGAAATGATCCCAGTGACGAAGCTAACGCTTTCCTACATAGAAGATTTTTTAATTTTATAAAATTCGTTGGATTAATTAATGTTGTATTATGTTATTTATTTATTTTATATCCATGGTTATGGACTAAGGAAATGATTTTCTTTTTATACGGGACAATGTAATAAGAAGAAAGGCCCTGATTCTGTGTGGCCTTTGCGAGGAGAGGCCCGCAAAAACTTCAGATCCTTCCGTGCTGCCAGAGGAATGGGAATGGGCTGTTGAACGGGCCAGAAATGGGGCTAAAACCCCCCCATTACTGACATCATGCGGGCCCTCCCTGACTTTGTGGGCGGGCCGAGTGGAGTATCAAGACCAATAATGATAGGGGTCCGTTGGATTACGCGGTTTTTGTGGAAAAAACTGTTTGTTGGATTTTTCTCTATCAACCTGAAGTGCGTTGATAAATGCCTTTCGAGTTTGGATTTTTTTTTTTGACAGGTATTTATATACATTACTACAACTTATATTATATTAAAGTATATTTATAATCCTCATATAATGGAGGAAAATTTTTTAATTACACCTCACAAAGGCGGAAAACTGCAAATACTTCCACCTAAATAAAGAAACAGAAAAGCTCTTGGACCGTTTAAATGAAGAAGGGAGAGTCCAACTCGTAACCATCCAACAAAAGGCCAGCATAAATTACCACAAAGGCACACGCCTTTAGAGTTGGATTTCAGTTAGTGGCATATGCATTTTATTTCTGACATGTTATTTTGTTATGCATGTCTAGATGTAATTGTGGAAATAATTCAAATGCTTTGAGTAAATTCATGTTTCATTTTATTAATTTTAAGAAAAAATGTTCAATTTTAATTAAAGGCTCATTTTACTTCAAGGCCACCCGCAAGTTTTAATTGAAGTTTGGGCTTTCTCATGTTGTGTATATTCGATGCACCAAAAAAAAGAAAGACAACAACTTATGGTGTGTTTAGTAATGAATAAAATTTTTGATGAAAAGTTTGGAGAGTAAAAGTTGTCAAATGATGTGATATAATAGGAGTAATAATGAGTGGTAAAGAGGATAAAATTAAAATACATAGGTTAGTTGTGTGAATAGTTGTGTAGAAATGATTGAAAAGTCGGGTAGTTGTATAGAAAAATATGAAAAAATAATTAAAAAATATGACAGTCGTAGAGAGTGAAAAGTTTTATATTAAAAAATTTTAACTTGACATTTTCTATCAATTATCAAACACACCCTTAATGTGAAAAATAGAAAGAGAATAGAGAGGTAAAAATAGTAATAAATATAAAGAGAAGAATGATTAGAGATGAAGAAGAAGAGATGAAAAAAAGGAGAGAAAGGAAAGAGAAGGATGGAAACAAGGCCAGAGACCAAGAGAGGAACCATTAAGGACAAAGAGAGGGGGGAGAGAGAAGTACAAAAAGAAGAAAAATTTTACGGACAACACTGATAGGTGGTGATTGGGTTAGCAATGATAGCATGAGTGAAGGAGACGTTGTAAAGTAGTAGACAAAAGAAGGAACATAGAAAATTGAAATAGAAAAATAGATTTAGGATTTATATATTAATATATATACCATTTTTTAATGGGTTGTAAAATGGGTTGACGGGTTATATAGGTTAAATGGGTTGACAAATTATAAAATCTAAACACTAATAAGTTTTTCTATTTAAATGGTTAAATGGGTTAATAGATTATAAATAATTTATTCAAAAATTCCAATCCAAACCCATTTATAAATAAGTTGATCAAGTAGTTTGATAGGTTGACTATAACTATTTTTCTATCATAACATAAAATAGATATTACGATCATGAAATTTTTTATCATAACACAAAGATGTTTGTACCGTGAAATTTTCCATTACAACATATAATAAGCTTATGAGCTCCTATGAACTCAGTTGTATAGAACTTCAATATATTCAGGTGCAAGAATTTATTTTTCTATTTTTAAAATTTTTATAAAATTATTAATCTAATTGAATTTAATTTGTAAGCTAATTTTTATCATTTTTGGATATTTGTACATATTTTTTATTTTTTAAAAACATGAGTATTTCATTCTTTTTTGATTTGGGTATTTTTTTACATTACATTTTAATTCATTTCACAATTAAGTCCTAAAACAAACTTTTACAAATTTCAATAAGGAGACAACAAGCTTTCAAATTTTAATAGGAGAGACCACATGCTCCTAAATATTAAAGGCAAGACAAAAGCTCCCAAGATGAATTTTAAACCTAAGTCCATCGCCTAAGACACCATGCCTTCAGCTACCTGTGCTAGTCATAGGTAGAATATTTTAATCATTTTTAAAAGACTAAAATACTCGTGTTTCTTAAAAAATGAAAAATATATACAAATCTTTAAAAATTGTAAAACTTAATAAATTGTAAATACTCATAAGTTAACAATTTTATTAAAAAAAATTTTAAAAACAAAGTTTTGTTGTCGGGTGCCCTGAAGTTCCGTGCATCGACAGGTGAATAAGATTCAAACCCATAAATTTTAGTACCAAGAGAAGGGCCTAATGCTCCATTTTGACACTAGAGCGTCCCAAGAACCCTAAAAACATACTTAACTGAGCTACACTGAAAAATTAGGTTAATTAATTCATTGAATAATTTTTGGGCAGGCCACCAAAATTAGCAAAGGCACAACTATAATGAATCAACTTGGATCACCGGCGATATTCCTTACCGAGCTTCCCTTCGAAGTGACCATAGCTGCCGGACCAAGTCGCTTGAACGGCCTGCTGAGGACGTTCTCCTTCCTCAGATTCCGACCAAAATCATACCGGAACCGCATCTCTGCTGACCGGATCTGTAACGAACCTATTTCTGGTCGCCGCTGATGGAAAAAACCCTACTTCCCAGTCATCTTCTTCAGTGGCAGCAAGCTACCCTGCATCTGGAACAAACCCATCTCCTCCGCCATCTGCGTGAGCGTAGCGAACCCCCATCATAAGAGAACAAAATCCATCTGGTGGAAAACCATCACCATGACTGACCAACAAAGACATTCGAGCATGCTCTGTTCATTGATTTGTTTCATGGCCAGCTCGGTGTCGCTCGAGAATATGGCAGTAATGCCCAAAATCACGATGAATATGGCTGGACGGAAGAAATCTGCATCTGGCTAAGTGCACTGGAAACTAAAACTTTCAATTTGGGAGAAGCGGCGGATGGCCGTGTCAATTGCAGGTTTCTTAAATCCACGATTGATAATACCTCAATGAAACCAAATGTAACCCGAAGGAGATGGAGGGGATAAGACGTAAGTTAAAATTTGACTGCTGCTTTACTGTTGAGTCGGTGGTGAGAAGAGGCGGGTTGGCTCTTTTGTGGAATAATTAAGACCCTGTTACCATTAAAAGCTTTTTCACTCACCATATTAATGTAGCCTTTCAAGATTGGAGGTTTACAGGCTTCTGTAGTCATCCGGATCCGCATTGCCGTCCTCAAAGTTGAAATACTCTCATCCAGTTGAGTGAGCAACGTAATCTACCGTGGCTAGTGATGAGTGATTTCAATGAAGTGATAGGCCCAACTGAATACTCAAGTCAGAGAATACAAGCGTAGGACCAAATGGATCTTTTTTGCGGGACAGCGGATCTATGCAACTTAATTGATTTGGGGTTCGTCGGGCGAACTATGACTTGGAGTAATAATCGTAGTGGTGGTCAAAGGGTGGAAGCAAGATTAGACAGGGGGCTTTCAAATCCTAGCTGGCTAATGCTGTTCCCATTTGCGAAGATTCTCCACATCCTGTGTCTACATCTGATCATTGCCCGATCATTATGAAACTGGATTCTAGGGGCCAAAGAAGGAAACTCCCGAGGGAGTTCAAATACGAGTTGTTCTGGGCAAGAGATAGAGAGGCTTATCGCATTGTTCACTGCGCCTAGACCACCCATCCTTATGGGGACACGACATTATCGGAAAGGCTTCGTCGAAGGATACATTTATGCAGAAGGACGCTTTCAAGATGGAATCGAGCGAAAAGAGAAAATCTAAGGCGAGAGATTGATCGAAAACAGAAGGAACTATCTTCCCTCTTGAATCTAAGGCCCACAGATTGCAGGGATGTTGCTGTAAAGAAATTAAAATGTGACATCAACCTGCTCTCAGAAGACGAAGAACAGCTATGGAGGCAACGAGTTAAGGCCCATTGGCTTCATGAAGGGGACAAGAACATGGGTTTCTTTCATAAGATGGCTTCTAATCGCAGAAGGGCAAACTTATTGAGGCTCTGCAAGACATGAGGGGCAATTGGATCTGAAACCAAGATATGATGCTAGATTTAGCAGTGGGCCACTTCTCGTCGTTATTCTCATCCTTGAACCCGAACGATGCTCATGGAGTTACGGATTTGATAACTAGGAGGGTATCTGATGAGCAAAGAAGGGATATGATAAGGCCTCTCCAATTGTGTGAAGTGGTTAATGCCGTGAAAGCTACGAGGTTGACTAAAGCCCCAGGCCCTGACGGGATGTTTGCTGGCTTTTTTCGCTCACATTGGGCGTCGATGGGTCAGGATGTTTTTAAATGGTGCAAAGCCTTTATGGAGGAGCATGACAACTTACTGCTGGAGGGGTATCTACGCGATTTGAATACCACCACCCTGATTTTGATCTCAAAAATGGCCAATGCCCAAGTCTTGTCCCATTATCGACCTATAGCCTATGCAACGTTATATACAAAGTTTTGGCAAAAGTGTTGGTGAATAGACTCAAAGTGGTGTTAGAGGATATTATCGGCGAGCAGCAAAGTACCTTTGTACCCGGACGGGCAATCACAGACAACATGCTTATTGCCTACGAAGTCATTCACTCTCTTAAGAGGCGTGGAGGGGGGAAGAGACAGGAGATTGTCATCAAACTCGACATGTCAAAGGCATACGATAGAGTGGAGTGGTCTTTCTTAAAACAAATTATGGGAGTAATGAACTTTAGCCCGAGATGGATTGACTGGATTATGGCTTGTATATCATCGGTGCAGTACAGGGTAAATATAAATGGTTTCAAATCTGGGTATTTCTGTCCATCGAGGGGTCTGAGGCAAGGGGATCCACTCTCCCCATACCTATTCATTTTGTGTGCTGAGGAGCTATCAACGCTTATATCAAATGCGGTTGCCCAAGGGAGTTTACATGGTATAAAACTCAACCAGCAGGGGCCTCTCCTCTCTCATCTTCTATTTGCGGACGATGCTCTTATATCTCTTCAGGCTACAAATCAAAACATTAGATGCTCTATGGATATTTTACAGCAATACTCGGACTCATCAGGTCAGGTGATTAATGTAGATAAAACTACTATCTTCTTCAGCTCAAATATGGACTACACTTCCAGGCGAGACGTCACTCAACGGCTGGAATCGGGGGATAATGTGATCAAGAACTACCTGGGTCTCCCAACATGGCTAGGTAGAACAAAGAGGGGGCTGTTCAGAAATCTTAAAGAGCGTATTTGGAGAAAAGTTCAAGGGTGGAAGGGGGGACTTCCGTCATGGGGTGGAAAGGAGATTTTAATCAAGGTGGTCGCTCAGGCCATTCCCTCATACATGATGAGCATTTTCCTTTTTTCCAAGACTTGCTGCCACAAACTTAACAGTATATTTAGCAGATTCTGGTGGGGTGAACAGGGTAATAAATGCAAAATGAGTTGGATCTCTTGGAGCGATATGTGCAAGTCAAAGATGTCAGGTGGGATGGGACTCAGAGATATATTCTTTTTCAATTTGGAAATGCTTGCGAAATAAGTATGGAGACTAATGAAAAAACCAACTCGCTATGCTACAAGGTCTTAAAGGCCTGGTACTTTCCACATGTAGACATTTGGAAGTGTAAGGAGAAAGCTACTAATTCTTTCACATGGAAAGGCATCCTAAAAGCTAGAGATGCTATTAAATCGGGTTGCAGATGGCAAATTGGGAATGGAAAGCGGGTTCGCTTTTTTGGGGACAGTTGGCTTGATTCTAGGATAACTAAGGCAGGTCCTCTCCCTATATCTATTTTGGATAATGTAAGGGTGTGTCACTTTATTGACGAAGGCACTAACATGTGGAAGAGAGAGCTTATTCTAATTGCAGTGGGTGAACCAAGTTGGCAGCAGATCAATCTCATTCCCCTCTCACACATTGGAGAAGAGGATGTCATTTTTTTGGAAACTTAAATCTAATGGTGTTTTCACTGTCAAATCCGCGTATCGTTTCCTAACGTTGGTTGTTGAACCCTCACCTAACGTCACTGCTAACCAAGTTATTTGGAGGACAATGCTCCCCACTAGAGTCCTCATTTTTGGGTGGAGACTTTTCAAAAATGCCTTTCCAACACTACTGAACTTGCAAAAAAGGGGTATTGCGGTGGACTCTGTTTGTCATTTTGCAGGTCCAATATTGAGGACGCAAATCGACTGTTCTTAAGATGCACGCGCACTAAGCGAGTGTGGCTCGGGAACGCTTGTTTCACCTCAGCGGGGGCGACTATACAGGAGGTGATGCAATCACTTGCACAAAAAGGTAGGGTGAAGGAATTGGCTTTATTTATTATGTGCTGTTGGAGATTATGGTTCATGCACAACAGGTACAGGGAGGAAGGAACACAGCTGGAGCTCATTGGGGTCATTGAATGGAGCAATGATTTCGTTGAACAACATAACAGAGCTAAAACCCTATTCCTGGATGGAATAATTAATCGCCCTCTTGTTCTCCGGTGGATGATGTTGCTACCAAACGTGTTTAGAATCAATGTTGTTGCCAAGAAACATTGCAAAAGGATGGTCACGAGGTATGCGGCGGTTATTCGGGACTCAAATGGAACTTTTATCGTAGTGAAAGGTTGGCGACGTAGTGGTGTACTAGACCCACTACTTATGGAGGCTAACGCTTTCCTCATGGGAGCTAATTGGGCCCTCCAACTTGGCGTAAACCGTATGCAGATTGAAACTGATTCACTTCTCCTTTTTAAATATTTAACGATGGACTCCATGGTTACCTCTCCTGCTGTTTTTATAGTGTTGAAGATCAAAGCTATTTTGTCTGTCTCTCGTCATATCTTAGCTTGTCACGTTCTTCGGCAAGGAAACAGGGCTACTCATTCTTCAATTGTTTTTGTCTCAAATTCTTTTTTGGATAAGTCTGTGTGGTGTGAAAACCCTCCCTAAGCTATAGTAACAAACATTTGTATAGATAATTTTTTGGCAATGCATTGCTTGGACCACTCATCCCAATTTGTTTTTCAAATTGAGAGCGAGTTGGGATAGGTTGGGGGTCCTTTCTCATCAAAAAAATACCAACTTGTGATTACAATCCACGCGATTGGTGGTTCTCACTGAACGAACATGTTATTGGGTCAATGAGAGCCCGTAACTAACCCATCTGGGAGCCTATAAACCGAGAGGTCCACTAGGCCTCATTTAGTGCAGCTCCCTGACCTATGGGTGTGCCATCGCATGGTACTTTACTCCATGGATCTTTCTTGGTGGTGAAGCCTATGAATGGAACTTATTTTTTATTGTTTATATGAGCGAAAACTTTTCTATGTTGGAAAATCGGCCTGATTTTTTTAGAACCTACATTAGTTCCATTTTTTTAACTAAAATTAGCAACATGCCGTCTGTAATTAAGACATTTGGGCAATACAAAATCTGTTAGTCATTATAAATCCAACAATTTATACTAAATCACTCACCTCTACTTTAATTCATCTAATATGTCCCTTATACAATCATATTTCACATGAGAAGTTACCTATTACATTTAACAATAATATAAAATATTTAAATATAATACATACTAACAATTATAATAATTTCAATCTAATGGATCTAAATTCTTCAAAAATATTAAAAATCATACTTTCATTGCTCAGCTAGCAGTGAAGGTTTTTTTTATCAAGGGTGCGTTTGGCAAACCATAAAAAATGTCAACTTAAAACTTTTCAATCTAAAACTTTTTACTCTCCATCACTATCATATTTTTTAATTATTTTTTTCCGTTTTCCTATACAACTACCCTACTTTTCAATCATTTCTACACAACTATCCACACAACTAACCTATCTAT
>JAXCLR010000092.1:47713440-47723725 GCA_035584095.1 Annona squamosa
AAAATATTCAGGTGCAGCGCAACTACACCGTAATAATGATGTAGTTGCGCCAAAATGGTCATTGCATGATTATAAAATTATAATCTACTTTACTCATTGTATTTAGAATCATGTATTCTATTATCATACCAATTTTCATCCCAATCGGATATATATCGATCCCAATAAAAAATTATACAAATTTAACATAATAAAATACTTTGATGTAAATAACAACTTTAAAGTAATTTTTTCAATATATAAAGCATTTACTATAAAATTTATTTATGTATAAATGATTATATAAAGTTTCATTGCATTCTAATGTGTGGGACTCATTTTTGGGCAAATGTACCATTGTTCCGGTGTAATTGTACTACATTGGAATAGCTCTCTCTCTCGCTATATGTGTGTGTGTGTTTTTGTAACCGGGTTACACAAAAGTGAACCCATATAACCCCTTCAAAATCTAAAATTTTAATTTATGATGGAAAATTTAATCAATTTATTATATTTAACATCATTTATTTATTTAGGGGATTAAGTTTCACCCTAATCAAGTATGTTTATAAGAACATTTATTAGAAAACGTATATATTCATGTGTAAATCAAGAAAAATGATAAAATATTAATTTTAAAGTAATATTTTCGACATATAAACCGTCCAAAAAATCATTTTTATGTGAATAAATGATCCTATAAACTATTATTACATTCTAATATATGTGTAAATAAATCTAAGTAATTTTCATAATTTACACATGAATATATATATTTTTGAACAAATGTTGTCCATAAACATACTTGATTAGAATGAAACTTAATTTTTTTAATAAATAAATGATGTTAAATGCAATGAATGAATTGAATTTTTTATTAAAAATTAAAATCTTAGATTTTGAAGGGGTTACATGGGTTCACTTCTATGCAACCCGGTTAACAAAGAGAGAATTGCTCCGATGCACTGTATATATATATATATAGATTCTTGTACAGTGAAGTTGTATCATAATTAACAGTACATTTGGTTTAAAATTGACCTCATATGTACTTAAATGTATTGACACTTTATATAATTATTTATCTATATATAAATTTTATAGCAAATGATTTACATATTGAAAAAATAACTTTGAAGTTGTTATTTATATTAAATTATTTTATTACATTAAATTTGTATCACCTTCATATGGAGTCCATAAGCATATTCAATTGGGATGAAAATTGGTGTGATAATAGAATATATAATTCTAAAAACAATGGGTGAAATAGATTATAATTTTATGATCATATGAGGCCTTGTTTAGATAATTTTACCCTAATTGTGGTACAGTAAAGCTACACTTGAATCTCTCTCTCTCTCTTTATATATATATACACACACATACACACATATAGGACTCCACTTCTATGTAACCAGATTACATAGAAGTAGACCTATGCAACTCCTTTAAATTATAAAATTTTGATATTTGATGGAAAATCTAATTGATTCATTGTATTTAACATCATTTATTTATCTAGGAGATCAAATTTCATCCCAATCAAGTATGTTTATGAGCCACATTTGTTAAAAATATATAAATTCATTTGTAAATTATGAAAAAATGCTAAAATATCAATTTTAAAGTAGTATTTTCGGCATCTAAATCGTCTAAAATATCATTTCTATGTGAATAAATGATTGTATAAATTATTATTATATTCTAATACATGTGTAAATAGATCTAAACATTTTTCATAATTTATACATGAATAAATATATTTTTGAACAAATGTGGCTTATAAACATATTTGATTAGGATGAAACTTGATTCCTTAGATAAACAAATAATGTTAAGTATAATGAATGGATTGAATTTTTCTTTAAGGATTAAAATCTTAAATTTTGAAGTGGCTACATGGGTTCGCTTTTATGTGACTGGGTTATATAGAAATGAAGCCCATATATGGTTACATAGAAGCCGATCCATGTAGCCCCTTCAAAATCTAAGATTTTAATTCTTAATAGAAAATTCAATTAATTTCTTGTATTTAACATCATTTATTTATCTAGGGGACCGAGTTTTATCCCAATCAAGTATGTATAAGGCTTACATTTGTTAAAAATATATATATTCATGTGTAAATTATGAAAAATGCTTAGATAAATTTACATATATATTAGAATGTAATAATTGGTAAAAATGCGAGTTATCATGGCCTATTTCAGATTGTATTTGTATGTTAGTTCGAGAGATTAGATTTAGTTTGCATTCGTTTAGCTTAATTTTCACTCACTTTGCATTTTAGGAGCATTATTTAGTTTTATGTATTTTTAGCATTAATTAAGCATTTTTAGTCTATTTACTTAGTTTTTCCATCTTTTGCAGGAAGAACGGGCCAATGAAGGCATGCGGGCGAGTGGAATGCAAATTGAGACCAAGTCACGAGGTAGGTGGATGACGCCTAGGCGCTACCCTACGTGCCTTTGCTAGAACCCCAGCACAATCCAGCAAACAAACAGATTCCAGTGAGTTGGTGCTTAGGCACCACCTCATCAACATACAGTCAAGTTCAGAAGGGTTTTTAAAGCCATAAGTCACAATTACTTTCAGGAAGTTGGTGCCTAGGCACCAAGCCAGGGGCACCCAGGGGCTAGTACATGATCACACAGGTGTTTCAGGAAAGATTCCAAGTTACGAAACATCTAGGGAGTTAGGCGCCAAGGCATGAATTTCTAGGGTTTACAGAAAAGTTTCAAGTTGTCCAGCACACAAAGAGTTGGCGCTTAGGCGCCAATAAGCATCCGTATGCGCAGATTTCAGTGCATGTGCTACGCAATGTCACTCTATAAATAGATCCTAGGGGTTGTGGGTGAAGGACAACCGGAGAGAGAGCTCGGGATGAATTACACAAAAGAGAAAGATGAAAACACAAACAAAGCATAAATTGAAGAGGGGATTCAACTCCATTGGTGGAAGCTGCCGGAAAACCGGTTTTATCTTATTCTTTCTATTTTTCTTTCTCTACTTTCATGGATACTTTCAATATAGATATAATAGATGTTATGATTATGTCTTTGAACTAAACCTCCATTAGATTGATAGTTAAGATGAATTGAACTCTAAACTATATTGTCTTAGTTCTTTGAAATTCATGAATGAATATTTGATATTATATATGACTGTGTGCAATTTACCTTTGCATGTGCAGTTTTAATGCTTTTTACAAGATTAACTACCTTGTAAGATGATTTAATTGCTTGATCTATCCTTGGAAGAGGAAAATCTCTGCTAGATCCATGTGCAGGGCATAAGTTCTCTTTGTAAGGGGTGTTGTTTAACGGATAGGAATATACTGTTAAACCTTGTGTGTAGTCACTCAACAAGTTATGCACTTATTAATTTCACTTTATTTAATGGCATGGGAACATAACAAATTAAATAGGGTGTAATTAGCTTTATATAGTGTTGAAAGATATATATAGAGATTATTGAACTTGGGCTAGTAAGTTCATATGCAATCCAATTAAAAAGAACCAATATGACATAATTTAGATTCAAGGACTCTGAGCTATCCATCTGTCATCCCCGATTTGTAACCCTGTTTCTAGTATCCAACAATTCCGTGAATTCTACTCTGATTTCTTATTGCAGTTGTTAGCTTTAGTTTAAATTCATAAACTCAGAATTTTCTACCCACTGAAAGCAATTAAACTAATTAATAATTTCAGTTAATAATTCCTCATGGGAACGATACTCTACTCACTCTTTATTACTTGACACGACATGTATACTTATGTAAATAACGAATATTTTAATTGACATATATGCAACTCGTCAATATTTTATACAATTATTTATCTATATATAAATTTTATAGCAAATGATTTACATGTTGAAAAACAACTTTAAAGTTATTATTTACATTAAACTATTTTATTATGTTGAATTTGTACTATTTTTAGATGGGGTCCATATATATCTAATTGGGATCAAAATTGGTATGGTAATATAATAGAATATATAATTCTAAATACAATAGGTGAAGTGGATTACAATTTTATGATCATGTGAAACCTTACTACACTGTAATTGTAGTGCAATGAAGTTGCACCTGAATATTTCTTATATATATATATATAAGATAGCATGAGATAAGAGATGAGACTTTCTTTTATAAACACAGCTCTTTACATATTGGGTTTGCCATAAAGTATCTCTTTGCTAACTCAAGACTAGAATCTTGCACCTGCCTTGATATGTGAAACTTTAGCCTTATACAATCCTTATCAATAGGATCATGAGAAAGCTATATCCTACTTGCTAACTCAACAACTCGAATCTAATCTCATTCTATTCTATGCTTGTCACTAACAATTGAGAAAACTAAATTAACACAACTTGCTGAGTCGAGTCACTTAGCTAACTAAACAAGTTAAACCTAGTTCACCTAATTCACGCCAAGATTTTTATGGGAAAATGAGAGAATTGAGCTAGTTTAAGTTATCGAGTAAAGTAATTGAGCCAATTCATTAAGTCCAATTCAATTGACCTAGTCTTGCTTTTTTTAAAATTTTCAAGGGCAAATGAAAAAGCTAAGTTAGTTTAATTTGACGAGTGCTAAGCCAAGGCAAATTACTTAGTTAACTCATCAAATCAAACTTAATTAACCATCATTTTTTAGAAGTTACTTCTAGGCAAATGAGAGTTAGTTTGAATATACTAAGGCAAGTCATTCAGTTAAACATGGTCAACTTGGTTCAGCTTTTTCTAAGCTTCTCATGATTAATTGAGAAAATTAAGTGTACTCATGATTCATTAAATCAAATCTTTTAAGTCAACTTTATCCCAATTTGATATAAGTCGCCCATTTTTCCTAAGCTTTCTACAATCATAAGGAGAGTCAAATTGATCAATTACTTATTTTCTTGATCTCTTTTGCATCCAAACATATCAATATCACTCACCTATTGAGCTTCAGTTTGGTTGGTCTCAACACCGTGCATAAGGCCTTCGTGTGTTGTGAGTTGGGATTGAGTCTCACATTGTGGGACTTTGGCCCATATATTTGAATTGGAGCAATTGGTCTGAGAAAAATAATTGAGAGCTTCGCGTCCCTCTTTAATAGATGAGAGCATAGTATGTCTCCCCAAGGATGGATTGGAACTTATAGTCTCCCGTTTGAATGAGCTTGATTGGTAATATCAGATGTCATATTGTAGAATACTAATAAAAAAACATAAAAAGATCACCTAGCAACCCAATCATTTTTAATTTATATTACAAATGATCAAATTTCTAAGTTTTTAAGCATCCAGTGTCAACCTAGAGGAATGTCACCCACTCTACTTTGTGATTTGAAAATTTTTGAATGACTTAAAAATTTTCAAATATTAAGTCACCACAATGTACTTGAGAATTCCAAACAAACACAGTATCAATCAAAGTTAACACGTTTGAATTTGACGCGTTTGTCATGCATTGTATTTTTAATTAAACATTTTTCTTTCACTATACGAATGTAAGTATGGTCTTTTTTTATTTGAGATGTAAATATATAATTTTCTAAATATAGTATAATGTAATTAAGAAGATGAGATATTAAGGGCATGTCTGTCATTACCACAAACTTGTCAATTTAAAATTTTTCTTTTTCCATCATCGAAAAAATTTTATTTTCTATAATTACTTTATTTTCTAATCATTGTTTACATTTTCCTATACAACTATATTATTTTTCAATTATTTCTTTATAACTACTCGTATAATTTTTAGTCTATTTTAATTTTATTCTCTTAATTACTCATTGTCATCACTCTAATCATATAAATTCACTTCTCTCATTTAAAAAAATTATAAAAAAATTTTCATTTAAAAGTTTTATCAAATACCAAACACAACATAAGTAAGATTAAAATTCCTTTACATTACAAACTTGCGTATTTTAATTCTTGTTTTGGTTCTACGGTGCTTTCAATAGTTGAATTTTGTCTTCTAACAGTAATCATCATTTATGTTTTCTACTTGAATTTGTTAGCTTTTAAGAAAAACTGGTTCCAAATCAAAGTATATCGTTTTGTATAAATATTAATAATCTAATTTTACCATGCACCAAAATAAAATTCATTATTAGCAGTAAAACTGCTGAGAACGATGTTGTCAGTGGTATCTCCCAGGCAATCAAATTGCGACGAAACTGCCCTGTCCGAATTGAGTTCAAGTATAAGAAGATCTAGAATAAAGTAGAAAATTGTATAACTAGGCTAATCGAATCCAAGTGGCACGGATGGAATTGCACCCTGCATCGACCCTGATCACACAATGCAGCGGTCCCCTCCTTCCAAATATCACAATTGGAATTAAAACCACTCAAAAGCTAAGGCAACGGGAGGGAGGGAGGGAGAGAGAGAGAGCACTTCCCCTTCCGGCATCCACCCACCATGCATGTGCATGTGAATGTGAATGTGAATGTGAATGTGAAGGGAGTAGCCAAGCACAGACCATGTGACCAGATATGCATCCCGCCATTATCCGCATTGAATGCCAACTTCACATGGCATGCCTTCGCATGTTCCAATGTATCACGTGCCTACAAACCATTCAACTCCTTCTGCCCACGGTGGACCCACCCACCATGCATCCAACCATGCCTCATGCACCATGATCTACTCATGCATGCATGCATGCATGCATCCATCGTCCTTCCCCTTCTCCACCCAAAAAGGTTCCCTTCATTCTATCCATCCATCACGCCGCCCCCAACGCCTTCCACACCTAATCTACGCCCGAGACTTCTCCACGCTTTGTCTGTCGGCCGCTTGATGAGCGGCCCGCTATTTGAGCGTGCAGGCAGGCAGGCACCCATCTTTTCAATTTTTGGATATATCTATATACTACTCTGTGTGCATGTGATGATCATGCACTTGCATTGACGTACACGTTGTTGCATGTGACAATCCCCCCAACTTGTTATTTGCAACAATGCCAATGCGTTCCGGTAGTGGATTGGAGCTGGATGTAGAAATCCAACATGAGCAGTTGCAGGCAGGATGCATGCTTACAACCACCTGCAGCCTGTGCCTTCAAATTCAGACAATCTCCCTCTTCCGGTGGGCCACACCCCAAGTTTTCATTTCCACCCATTGCCCTCGACATGGTGTGGGCCTTTGTGGCCCAGATTTTATTTTACTTTATTTTATTTTAATGTAAGTAGAAGCTGTCGTATCATTGATTTCACCTTGCCTTGGCAAGCTTTTTAATATACAAAGGAAAAAAAACAATCGCCCATCCATATTGATACCAGCTTTAATTAATTTTGACGTTGCAACACACCTAAGTCCGGATAAAAATACATTAATTATCATTAGTTTTATATGTACTTTTTTTGACATTATCTCCATTAATATTAATCTGGCTGATATCATCAACCTGACAAGTTCAAGTATTCAAACACGTCCTTTAGCGGGAGAGCTTTGATAGTAACAACGTAAGCACTGGATGGATGATCGATCCACATATCACATAGCTAGCGTACAGGTCAGAATAATACTACTGCTGCTGCAAATTGCTAAAATTGGTACTGATCAGTACAACGGACTATACAGACATGCTTACGTACGTGTTTTTTTAATTCATGCAGCTGAACGTCATCGTCGATCGATCTCGAGGCTTAGGATCAATTAATTATGCAGCACCTGCACCTTCCAATATTTCGACCTTTGTAGTTCAAGGAATTCACCCATTTCAATTATCAGACAGTACATAAACATTCCATGTGAGAAACAAGAGCATAGCAGGGAATATTAATTTCCAAGAATTGGACCGCTCTTCACATTCTCAGCCGTAAATGTTGAAGAAGAAATATAGTGTAGTGCCATTGCCTCCTACATGTGATCGAAGCGGCTGAACTTGGGTGCCAGCCACATGACTGTGTTCCTCTCTAATTAGTGTTTATTTGGCACTGACTTACAAATATCTGCATCGTCACCATATATCTGTTACATAGTTATAGGGTGGCCCACCTTGATCGTCAATCACATCCTTTGATGGAAGATACCCAACATTTGGAAGGCAACAATACCTGTATAGAGCTCATAGTACGCTGAGGAAAGAGAGAGAGAGAGAGAGAGAGGAAGCATTGCAATCTCACTTGTCTCTTGGCTCCCTTATATCATGGAGGTGTCGCCATCAGAGCAGGGGGAAAATGTTATTAGCATGTTCGCTACTTTATCTTAATGGAAAATTAATTAAAGTCGGCAGCGGGAAATTAATTAATTAGAGACTTCTTAATTAAGTGCAATGGCTTTTATTATATGGCTTCAAATACTACATATTTTGTAAAGGGCTGTCATGGAATCCAATCCAGCCCTTGTCTCATGATACTATGACCATCTCTCCTACAAAAGTAGTAGAACCAAGAGGGGGAAAAACAAGAAAAAGAAAAGAAAGAGAACTATTACATCAATAGGCTCCTAATTATGGCAGCCTGGGCGCTGTCCGTCGAGTCCAGAAGCTCCGAAAGCCGTTCGCTTAGATCATCTACCTCTCTGTGCAAGTTCCTTATGTAATTGCATGTGTCTTGCAATACCTTGGAAGCTGAGACCTGCAGCCACACACCAACCACATGAGAATTCATTCAGCGGGTTGTGGGGGAATGAATTTGCGAATGAAGTTGTGGGTACGGATTTAGATATGCAGACGAGAAATTAAAATCGAAATAATCGAACACGTACGCCTACCTTATCAGTGCGTCTGTCGCGGATCTCTGGTAGTAGAGCTTGTAACTTGGCAACAAGGTCGATGATCTGATCATCGGTGATCCGGGAGCTACCGGCTTGCCTGGAACGCGGCCTCCTGCTCGACATTTCTGGAGAAATGGGATTTGCGGTTGTGGGTGTCAGGGATTATTGGTGGGAAAGATGAAAGAGGTATGGAGAGAGAGGTTGGGGTCTGGGACAAGTTCAAAGAGTCCTGGGGAAGACAAGTTAAGGAGAGAAGGAGAGGGTTGTAGGGTCAGGTGAGAGAGAGAGTGAGAGAGGGAAAAAATGGAAGGACAAAGAACACAAGTAGTGGTGGAGGGAGAAGACAAGTGCATGGGAGAAAGATGGGCTCGGTCCTTTTTAAATAGGTTTTCAGGGGTGGAGAGAGAGAAAGAGAGAGATCGGTTGTGAAAGATACGCCATACTGGGTGTCTCCGAATTGGGGTTTGATAGGAAGAGATGGGAAATGCTCTGCTATGACGACGCTGGACTCGTGTCAGTCGAACCCCACGCACCCCACGTTAACACACCCTCGATTCCTCTATTAAAAAAAACACACTACTTACATTGTGCGTCTGCCGTCCCATTCTTCTAATCAATTCAAGGGACTCGTTTCTTCGTACTTCCTTTTGCTTACTCACATCACTCATTCACCATCCACTCCAATCCATTCGTAGAAATTACTGAATTTTTGAATTGGAGGAGTATTTCAATTCCCACCGATTACCTCCCTAGCAAAATGCATCCCATGCCATCACGTACTTACGCATCGTTGGCGCCGACATGATTCTTCAAATGGCCTTGTCTTTGTGTGGTATACATGCGATGTGGGATAGCTAGAGTACTATTCCTTGCCAACCTTTAATAATTTGGCCATCCCATCACTATGACAGACAGATTAATTTTGAATTTTTTCGATTATGATGAATTTGAAATTTTAATCGATGAAAAGCAGCACTCATACAAGAATTCAGTGCGTATTAAGGATGTATATGGTCAAAATACTGACTGAGGCAAGAAAACCGGAATTCGAGTTATTCCCTTGTTTCTTGGTTACGATTTACTCATGAATCATGATGAATAAGTCTGTCTAACATCTAAAAATCAGGAAAAAATAATTTTCCCCAATGTGGTATTTAATTTCTTCCAGCCAATTTGCCTCAGATGCTACTGTCTATTCAAAAGTGAAAAATACTTACGTTGGGTATGCACTACACCCCATCGTTTAGTGACCTCAGCATCTGACGTACATGACATATGCATTTGATAGTGCTACACCTCGGGGTGCAACTTGGGTTAATTTAACCTAGCAAAACCAGTTTATTTTTTTTTTACTGCAAACTCAAAACCATTCTTAGTACATATTTTTTCAGTTCTTGTCTAAAGAGTGTAAATCTAAAAATATAACCAACTACTAGAATGCACTGTGTTGCACCTGGTACATTATGAATAAATGAAATCTTTTTTTGGGTGTGTTTCGTTTGAGGTAAAACTTTTGATGAAAAGTTTTTGGGGTAAAAGTTGTCAAATTGATAGAAAATGATGTGATATAATAGGGGTAA
>JAXCLR010000092.1:47723825-47757458 GCA_035584095.1 Annona squamosa
GAAATGATTGAAAAGTAGGGTAGTTTGTATAGAAAAATGTGAAAAAATAATTAAAAAATAGAGTAATTATGGAGAGTAAAAAGTTTTGGGTTGAAAAGTTTTAGTTGACATGTTTTGGCTCCAAACAAACACACCCTTTGTGATAAAATTAGAATCCACTTCACACGTTACATTTAGTATACCATCTGTTCACCTAAGGTATCAAGTTTTGCCGAAATTAAATATGTGTATGGTTCTCATCCATAATAGTGTGAAGTTAATATAATAGGATATTTTTATTTATATAATAGTTTGAAGTTGTTCATATAATATTTGAACCACCTTAGTCATCATTTCTATGTGGATTAATGATCTTACATAGTATCATAACATTCTAATATATATGAATAGATCCAAGTATTTTTCATAATTTGTATACGATTTTATATATTTTTTGATGAAAATTATATGTATATTTAAGCCAATATAGTTTATTCGAGAATATGACAGAGCTTGTTTCCTGATAAAATCAATTATGTCGAACATTGTAATCGCACGGTTAAATTTGAAACTACGTTAAACCATGTAATCGTGCCATTAGATTTGAATTTAATTAATAAAACTCAAGCTGATCAATATATTTGAAAATATTTATTTGAACATGTGACTCATATTGATAAAAATTTCATAAATAATAAAATTCAGTCCATGTAACCTCTTCTATTTTTAATATTTTGATGTTTGATGAAAATCTCTTTATTCATAGTATTTAACATAATTTATTTAACTAAGAGATTAACCTTCATCAAATATGTGTATGGGTGGTTTTACATTTACTAAAGAGTATATAGTTGTGTGTGAATTATAAAAAATACTTAGATCTATTTAGATTATAATAATAATTTTTAGATCATTTATGAATACAGAGTAGAATGATATCTCAAAAATCAATGTCATTTTTACACATTTGTAAATAAGGCTCATGTACAATATTAGACAAATGAAAAGTTTGTTGATAATATAAATAGTGTTAAATACAATAAAGAAAATGAATTTTCTATCCATATCCAGATATTAAAAGTAAAAGATTTATGTAGAAGAGGAAGTAAGTACAAACAAAACCCTATAAAATTAAATGATAAAAGATTTATGTAGAAGAGGGAGTACAAGCAAAACCCTATAAAATTAAATCATCTAGAACTAAATATAAATACTTACTTGCATTTGGTTTAATTTACTACAAGAAAATCACTATTTCCGCAGTATAAATCTCGTAATAATCAATCCTTTTATAGGAAAAGATATTAATAAAAAAATTGATAATTATTTTTAGCTTTTAACCACATTGTGATATGATACTTTTTCAAAAAATTAACTTTATATTGACAATAGCAGAAAATACTGTCACTAAAGTATAGTTCTCAGCAACAACTAAAAAAATATTTCCAAAGTTTTTATAACTTGTTATAACACTGCGAATTTTTTTAAAAGGATACATATAGCCATAATAGCATATATCTATAATGTCTCAAATTCTGCATTTTCTTGCACGTATACACAAGTATAGCAAAATAATTTTAATTATAATAGTTCTAATTTTAACTGGCAAGAAAATACATTTTCGACAATTAAATCTTTTTAAAAAATCTTTATTAGCAATCAAAATGCATATGTAAGGAAAAATATTCTTACTTACATTGATAATTTTATAGGTAAGAAAACACTTTCTTACATATGATAATACTTTCATATGTAAAAAAAATTTCTTTGCTTATAATAATAGTTTGGCACTATAACAAAATCATGAACTAACTACAAGTGGTTACTACATTGAATATACAACAAATTATTGGCAAAAATCAAAAATTAACTTTTTGTATGAAAACTTTAGCTGCCAAAAGTTAAAATTTTTATAATAAAAACTTGAATTTTATGAATTAATTTATGGACCCCAGATGATCTCGGGAGCATTGAGGCGTTCCTACACTTTTTTAAAATTTTTTTATATAATTATTAATTTAAATGTATTTAATATATGTATCGATGTTTACTATTTTTTCAGATTTTTAAAATTCAGAGGCATTTCAGTGCTTTAACATTGAAATTAATAGATTCATGAAAAAATTTTTGAAAAAAAAAAATAAAAAAAATGGGATTCCTTACGCACAAAATCCAAGGTGTTATTTGGAAATGCCCAATCAACCGATGATGCCTTGTTGAGTTGTGTGTCGAGTCGGCTTGTGATTAGTTACCATAGAGGCTCGCTCGACAGAGTCTGCATTTCTCCGCGTTCTGCTTATGCCGAACATAGGCAGGCTGCGGCAGGGGCAGCTGCGCAGGGCCCAGGCAGAGGAATCATCACCACAATATAAGCAAGTACAGAAGGCGACTCACATGGCAGGCCCTGGCAGCCGCAGGTCCTCCGTCTTCCGGGGTGTTGACTGGTCAAGCCGACCCCACTGATTTCCCAGCTGGACCAGACAATAGGACACGTGGCTACCGCGCCGCCTTGTGCGTTATCCACACCGACCCGAATCTCCGGCAGCGTTTTCTCCGCGTTCCCGTTTTGCTTGGCCCTATAAAATTTCTGCACTGACCTGAGCCCCACTTCACTAACAGTGCAAACTCCCCTCTCCTCCGCAGTATAGATTAATAAACTAAATCTAAATAGCAGTTGAGCTTCAACGAAACCACACTTTCATATAACCCATTCATTTCTCCCATGTTAAAGATTGATGGAAATTAGAAAATACATTCCATTTATCATATTTAGTACCTGTTTATATTATCATGAAAATTCCATAATTTATTAGGATGCTATTTGTCCATGTTTGATCTACAAATATATAAAACCAAAATACTAAAATAATTTAATAATAAAGATCAATTTTAAAGTTTCTTTTTAGCATATAAACTATTTAAAATAATAATACTACATGGATAAATGATTTTATAAATATTATTATATTTTAATACATATATAAATGGACGTAGGTTTTTTTTTATAATTTAGTATGAATATTTTTGTACAGATGTGGCCATGCGTATTTTTAATTTATATGAAATTAAAATTTATTAGCTAAAAGAATGATGTTAATACAATAGAGTAAATTTTAAATTCATCAAAATGAATGAAATTGCATGAAACCACTTGTAGAAGTGGGACTCTTGATAGAATAAATATAATTTGCTTATCTTCCTGTTTCTCAAAATATAGACTGTGTACGCTCAGCTCCCGAAATTAAATTTTGGTATAGCACACCAGCCAATCTGGACCTTCGTAAACCGTGTGGACTACCTAACCACACCCATAATTAATAAAATCTGATTCATGAGTGAGTTGATTCAGTTTTAAATTTACCAACAATGTTAGACAAGTCTTGAGGGCCATAATTAAGTGATTTATGAGAATGAAGGGGTTTCTATATCGATATCTACATAGTTTAGGTAAAATTGCATACTTATTACTTTGTTTTTAAAAAATCGCATTATGCTTATATAGTTTATCTAAAATTACAAGAATATTACTTTCATTAAAAAATTTCCTAAAATGAAAAATGCCTATATGAACAAATCGTCAACATCGTAAACTGTTTTTCTCCAGAGTGAGGTTAGCTATATGGATTCTGTTGTGCCTTTTTTATGATTAGTAATTAAGTTTTCAATAATATTTAATATTTTTTATCTTATTTAATTACTTTCATCCATATTTTTTCAAGGTCTCTTTCTCATTCCTTTACCACATTTTACTTGAATAAACACCGTTCTCTTAACTACTATCCTTTCAAGCGTACATTTAACATAACCAAGCGACCTTAGTATCTTTCCCTCTTTATTATCTATTGACTTCACATTTAGATTATTTTCAGTTATTTTATTTCTAGTTTTGTCTTTTCTCTTTATCCTACTCATCCACTTCAAATATTTTAATTTCTACTACACCCATTTTTTGTTATGTATTTTTTTGACTGGCAAATATTCTGCAGCATAAAGTATAATTAGTCTAATTGCACTTTTACTAGTTTTTTAGATTTAACTAAAACCTCAACAATCCAATAAAAATTTTGAAGCACTTCACTATTTCTTCAATCCTACACATTTATCGATGACATCTTTCTCAATTTACTCATTTTCTTAAAATATTAATCCTAAATATCAAAAGTGATCTATTTAGAGTACTATTTGATTTGAAATCTTAATTAGTTCCTTATCTAAGTGCTTGCTATTATTAAGTTACATTTTATATATTCAATTTTTATGTAACTAAATCTGAAACTATTAGATTCTAGAGCATCTTTCTAATTATTTAATTTCAAGTTGATTTCTTTTCTAGTTTTATCTGTTAAAACTATATTATTTGCAAATAACATCCACTAAGGTGATTCTTCTTTTAAATGTCTAGTAGAGTCATTCATAACTAAGGTGAAAAGGTAAGAACTTGAAGCTAAGTCTTGATTAAATATATTGTAATTAGATTTTTTATATCTATTTATTGTTCTCAAACTTGTCATAACCCACTCATATCTATCTCTAGAAACATTAATTTTACCTATTGTTAATTCCTTTATTTTTCATCATTTACCATATTAGCTCTCTTAGGACTTATTTTATATTTTTCTAAATTAATAAAAATCATATGTAAGTTTTTTCTTCGCTATTTACTTCTCAAATAATTATTTAAGTAAGAAATGGCTTCGGTTGTTGAACTTTCTTAGATAAAACCAAATTGATAGAGGTAGTTGTTTCTTATTTTAGTCTTTGTTCAATCACTCTTTCATACAATAATTTTATTCTATAATAATTTTTACAATTTTAAATATCTCTTTTTTTTATAAATTGGTGGTAATATACTTTTTCTTCATTCATTTTGTATTTACTTTATTCTTATAAACTGATCCAACTTGTCATCTTTTAGATGAAAAGTTTTTGGTATAAAAGTTTTTGCAATGAAAGAAAGTGATGTAATATGATAGGAGTAACGATAAAGAGTAAAGAAAATAAAGTTAAAATAGATAGATTAGTTATATAAGTAGTTGTATAGAAACATCTAAAAAAGTAAGATATTTGTATATGAAAATATAAAAAAATTAAAAATTAGGATATTGTATATGAAAATATGAAAAAAAATTAAAAATTAGGACATTTATGGAGGGTGAAAAGTTTTAGTTTGAAAATTTTTTGTGTTAACGAACAATTTTATTTATATATTGGTGCATTTTCATTGTTTAAAATATCTTAAACGTCCAGATGTCATTTTTTGAAAAATAATGATATATGCAATTTGGCGCAAACCATCTGTGAGTACGGACATAAAACCCCTTTCTTAAATTAAATAATTTTGTTTTTAAGTGATCACTATACTACACAATTCATGTGATTTGGATATAGCTAGGCCTATAAATTCATGAATCATGTGTATATGAGACAAGTACATTATTGAGACATTCCAGGCAAGATCAAAGTCATTAGACATGGGCTACAACGCGTCCAAAATATGACCAAAATCTGTTTGGTGGGTGTTAGTCTTAACAAGGACACCGTTTCCGGGCTGATTTGCCCTCTTGAATCAAGATACGTATTCCTGAAATGGTGACCCATGAGCATTAGTAGATCAGCAGCTTCTTAAGCAGTGACTCATGATGCCAAACAAATGATCAATTTTCCTTGTCTAAATAAATAAATAATGCTGAATATAATGAATGAATAGATTTTTCATCAATTATTATATAAGATGACTTTGTATATATGTTTCTAATCAAGGTTAATTACAAATGGAAGTGCAAATTAAAAATTCCTAATCAATAATTAGCTCAGAACAAGGAAAGAGACAAGCTGCTTAATTGGGTCCATATTTTTATGAAAAAAATTTTAACACACAACCATTGAACCATGAACATATATATATATATGTATATTTATGAGAAATGATGCTATTAACTCAAGCTAAGTAATAATTTACTTGGCCCATCTTAAAAATTCATTTGAAAATATTTTTTTACTTTTTCTCTACAAACTTGTTAATATGAATATATCTCTATATTAATATATAAACCAAGTTTTATATTTTTGGATATGTATATATTTTAAAGATTTTTTTAGTTATATTTTTTTAGATTTTTAAACATAGGAGTATTTAGCAATTTACATTGAAAATGGTTAAAATACCCTGTGTTTATAAATTTTAAAAAATATATACATATATCCAAAAATGGTAAATTTAATTTATATATTAAATATACTTAGACAAGCAAGTGTACGAAGAAAAAAGTAAAAAACAATTTAAATAGATTTTTTAAGATAGGCTAGTAAGCCGTTACTTAGCCCTGGCTTACATGTGGTAAAATTTTCACATAAATTTTTTAATTTTAAAAGTTATTTTTTAACGCAAACCATTCGTATCATTTATCATTGTATAATTGCTTATGATATAAAAAATACATTTTTAGACTTTCTTCAAAATGTAGCAAATCCTATAGTTATATATTCACTCTCAAATTTAAATATTATTCATGCTTTACTTTTTTTTAAAAAAAATAATTTTAAAAGTAAAAATAAAGAGACTGCGTGGAAATTCCGTGCAATCTCGTTTCCGTGATATTACAATAAGGCATTATCTTGAGCTACTTTGCATAGATGGCTTTTGCTTATGAAATTTCCCACCTTTGATGGAAGTAATATTTTCACGCTTATATCATATGCATTTTTTACCATTTAATTTGCCTTACCTTAAAAGTGAAGTAAAAGACTTTATCTATCCAAATGCGCTTCGGAATTTATTGGGGTAGCTTACGGAAAAAACAAAGAAGTGGGATAGATACAAGAATTAAGAAGAAAATGGAAAAGATCAGTTCACTAATGAGGGATGAGAAGATGAGATCAATTCAGTGCTGGCGAATGAGGAGATCATATGGGAACAATGGTATAGAATTATTTGGCTTCAATGTAGAGATAAAAGCACTTCTCATTTTTGTAAGGTGGCATCACAGATAGAAAGTGAAATTATACTGAAGTAGTTGAAGACGATGTGGCTGAAGGCTGTGTGAAAAAGGAAAAGAAGATTTGGCTGTTGGTTATTACAAAATAATTTTCAAATCTGAAAAGGAAAAACACAAGGGCTAAAGTAATTGATAAAGTCCAAACAAGAAATTTTGATAAGATAACTAATGACCAACCAGAACAGTAACTAAGAAGAGGAAGTTATTCATACACTAAAATAGATGCATCTTTTAAAAGCTCTAAGGCTAGATGGAATGCCAGCTAATTTTTATCAAAGACATTAGAATATCATGAACATTAAGATACTTGAAGCATGTAAATAATTCTTGGAAACAACTAAACCAGATCAATACGCAAACTTATTAAGAAGCTTACTTAAACAGAAACCTTTTTTGTATGTAAGCCTATCTATTTTTAAAATTTTGGTAGTCACTAGAAAATCTACTTTATCCATTATATTTAGCATCATTTAAAATATTTTGAAGACCCTTTTATTTTTTAATTTCACTGTATATGGGTCCCGTCTATAAATGTATAAAATTAATGTAAGAAAATAATTCAATGCTAAAATATCAATTTTGAAGTAGATTTTTTAACATCTAAACCATATAAAATATCACTATTATGTGAATAAATAATTTTATAATATATTATTACATTCTAATATATGTGTCAATGGATTTAAGTATTTTTCATAATTTACATATGAAAATATATATATTTTTTAGCAAACTAATGAAACTTGGTCTCTTAACAAAACAAATAGTGTCAAGAACAATGAATGAATTTGATTTTCCATCAGGGATCAATATCTTGAAATTTGAGGGGGTTACAAGGGATCACTTTTGTGTAACCTAGTTTAGAAGTAGAGCCTATTAAACAGATATTATCTTAATATCTAAAAAGAAAAGTTCTGTAAAATGTTGCTAAATTTCACTCAACTAGCTTATGTAATATGCTATACAAGATTTTTTACAAAGGCACTACCGAAAGGTTGAAATGTGCTTAACAAGAACCTACTAACCAACTTATAGTTTGTTCCAAATTCTTTCTTTTAGTCTGTGAAATGTAACTAACTTTGATTTGCTAATGGTAGTCCCAAATAAACTTCAATTGATTTTTTCTTTGATCCAACGAGTCTTAATCTTGTGTTTCCTCTCTATTCTTGTATTCTTATTGAAAAGAGAGCTTTTTTTCTATATTTACTAATCGCCTACAACATTCCCTATAATCACCGAGTATTTGTCTCATATGCAAGACCTCCTCTCTATTTGCCTTTATGATTAATAGGACATCATATGCAAAGAATAGATAAGACAAACATGGTTCAATTCTGCTAGTTTTAATTTCATATGAGATATCTAATCTTATTTATTATAAGAAAAAAAGTGCTCTAAAATGCATAACCAAATGATTCCTAAGCAACCAAAAAAGCTTAGGAACAAACTTTTAGAAGTTGTCACGACAATATCTAGTAATAATATTTTTATTGTAGATAATTACAATTTTTGTAACAAAATATTAATCTACAAATATTGTCTTGCAATCAAAATGTTAATTTTCTAGTAGTGTCTATATATAATTTACCAATTAGTTAGTTAAAATAAAATAATCTCAATTAAAGTGGTAATTGACTATAAAAGTGACATACTTTAATGAATGAATATTTGATTTTGTATTAAGAAGAAATTTTCAGTCGATTACCTCTCCAAAGTTTCAGGTATGTTAAAATTTCTTTAAATGAGTACAGTTAGTGTATGTATTAGTTAAATTTTTCTTGAATTGAAAATCATCAAAATATATGTTCATAGTAAACCTTAATTGCCATCATTTAGCCACCCATTTCATGCTCAGCCGTGCGCATGTCCCAAGTTTCTTGCTTACCGGAATTTCCCTGCTTCCAGTAGTCCACCACCATAGAATAATAGTTTAAAAGTGGATTACCAAAAGTAACCATGGGATTATTCCCTAAGTTAATTGAAGTTGAGGCACTAAATAATGGATCTGACTTCATGGAATCCATTCCATTAAAGTGAATTCCAAACGCTTGATATGAAATCAAAGTCCAATTATTGCGTAGAAGCGTTCCATAGGTTTGTTATTCAGAATGATATAAAATTGTGTAAAATATAGAATATTAGATCCATTCACACAACCATTAGAATAATTTATTGGCTCATTGTCATTTTAGATAAGAAGAACACTTTGGGTGTAGAACATTAAAAAAAATTTAATTGATATAACGGAAAAAGATTTTGATATGTCAAAATTAATGATTTAATGAGCACAAACCTACTAATTTTCGATTTGCAGAAAAATTCATTTTCTTGACTAAGAAAATAATATTAAATACAACAAATGGGTTGAATTTATAATTTAATGATTAAAACGGCCAAATCGATTCATCCCCAATATTTTCTTTGGTGTAATAGGTTATATCAAATTGGAACTCTTAATTTAATTAGTATATACTCTGGCCCAATAACATCACTAGTTTCTAGTGCTGTCCCTTCTCTGATAATTAAGTGCACAAGTGAACCCCACTTTCCTCCATTCAGCCAATTACAGAACCCTGACTGCCAACTCCCAATTTTTTTTGAAAAAAAGAAAGAAAATAAAATAAAAAAGAAATCAAAACCCGTTCACCCAAGAAAGAAAATGGAAATCCAGCAGCCAAATATTCCAATCCGTCCATGTTGGTGGACGCATCACAGGTGGGTCCTATCCTGCACACAGATCACGAACAATGGGCCAACTTTTCAGAAGAAACGATGGGAAAGCGACTGCTGCAAAAAATATAGATAAAGATATCGTATGGCATATATATGTATATATTGTCACGTGATGGTTAGTATACATATATATGTATATTATTCAATTTACTATTTTTTTATTAAAAATCTTACTAACTGAACATTCGGTGAAATATCAAGCTGACCGACATTGCAATCCCTTCTATTTCTCCAAAGGATTATCGTATCTGGCCATGATTTTTATTCTACAAATTATTATGCAGCAATTGGTTAAATGGGAATTTTAATAGAATTGGCAGCATACATTATTTACATATAACTAGTCTCTATATGGAAGTCAAAACTTATAATCATTTAATTAGATCTGAAAATATGTCTGTTATTTCTTTTGTAACTCTCCACATTTCTTCCAAAATTTTTGTTTTAGGAAAGTGCCTCAATTAGTCAATTTTAGATGTTTCATTTGCAAAGCACTGTCCTTATTATTTGACAGGTTAAACTGTTGACTGTTGGATTAATTCTGACAAAATTTTATGACCTGCTTTGGTATAATTGTACTCATGTAATGATATAGCCTTCAATTGAGTCCCATATGATCATAATAAGCAGAAGATCTGATGACAGACATGGATTTACAAGATTAAAATTTTTATTTTTTGGGATTAGAAGTGAAAGCAAAACCCTAATTAATATAAAAGCAACCTAGAAAAGAATATAATCAAAGGTCATTTGAAAGAAAAGATAAAAATGCTGATGTGGGAAATTATTGATCAATATGGACAAAAATGGACCTACTTAGGTGGAAACAGCTTATAATGCACGTAGCTTGCCCCACTCGTTTCAGGAAAGTTGATACAACACAACAGTAGTACTTGGACAATTTGACATGACTGTTAAACTCATCCTATAATGTTTATTTCTATAAACTTTATTTATTTGTAGCTACCTACCAACCAACACATGCTGTACGATACGCTACCTAACAATAAATAGGTTTAACGTTAATTCAAGAATTTTGTTAAGAACAAACAATCCTAATTTGAGATTTTTGTTAGGATGAAAATTCTATCTAAATTTTAAAATGCAAATACCGTCCATAATAATAAATAAATTAGGTGGGCATTTATAAGGCTATACTTCTATGAAACCCCTCTTATATGTAATTCTTTTTATTTTTATTATCTTGATATAGATGAAAAATTCACTTCATATATTGTTGATAATGCCCTCTACTTCAAGATAAGATCTGACAAGATTAAGGGCTAAAACATCAAAGATGGCTAATAAGGTTTCGAAAGTACTAGGTTTAAGAAGAAAAAAAGTGATCGATGAACATAATATTAATCAAAAAACTTACTTGCCCCGTAGGGCTAAAGTTCCTCTGTTGAGGTTTTAGATGTGTTGAGTCAAGATTCGAGTGCCAGTATCCTTCTCTTGGTGGGTATCCATTGATCCCTCCCTCCCTCCCTCCTTTATAAGGCTTTTATACACAAGGCAACCCATTTTTCATGTTAAGAGTATATATGTAATTATTCTCATCAAATTTATCTTGGGATGATCTGCTCGTCCTTGATTGGCCCAATGCTAAGCAAGGTATGACATAGAATGTTCATGTTGAAAATGTTGGCTTCAATCTCCATAACTGTTGGTGTTGTCATTAATATTGGACAGTATTCCTCCGGCTTGAGGGCTGTAGCATTAATTAGCTACCTTGGGCATAAAGCTTTGGTGAGATCATGTGTCAGTCAACTAACAATTGTTAAATTTTTTACATAATTTCATATTAAACTTACACCTTTAAATACCAAAATGTTAATTAAATACAAGTTTTATGTAAAATTTTATGAAAATTACATTTTTTTAATAAAATCATTAGTTTTGCTATAAAACAAGTCATTTTGTATATTTTTTAAGATATTAAAGATGAGCATAATTACACATGCTAAAAGGAAATAAGTAGACTAAAAAATAACTTTGAATATGTATAAACCTACTAATATAATTTGTACAAATTTATAGATTGATTTAATGGGATATATTGACCATCATGTCATAAAATGAATTAATTGCAAAATAAAAGTTGCATAAATGAAATGAATTCTGAAGGGTCCAAACTTAAATTAGGAACTATTTGTAACTTATTAAAATTATTTGGGTGGAAAATACATGATGCTATAATGTTTTAATTTTCATTTCTTTTATGTTGCATGTGTATGGATGAGTGTGGACCATCGGAGTGCTAGTTTGGTGCTCTATCACTACAAATTGACCAAGCATAGGCCAGAATTCATATACCCCAAATCATGGCCCACCTTTACCATTTAAGCCAATTCAAGCGGCAACTTGTTCTATTCCATATCACGTTGCCCATTCTTCTAAATTGCAACCACTTGTATCAATTTTTAGCATCGTTGCTGGAGAGGCGTATAGAGGTTTGAATTGTTATTTAGTTGCTTTAAATTTTCTTTACTTGCACTGAGTAGTGTAACTTTTCTTGGTTTACACGTTTATCTGCTTTCTTTATCTTCTTGCATTAAAACACTTTAGTTTACTAATCTTAATTCATTATTAATTTTAATTAGTGTTCATTTATTGAGTTAGATCTTCAGAGTAATTAAACTTTTATTTCACAACTAGAGGTTGGTGCATGGCTAGAGGTTTGAAGGAAAACACCTAAATGAATTTGTGGTTATTTAATTAGAATCTTGCAAAAACAAGGGGAGTCTCCCTCAATCCTACCTCTTACTTGACTGATCAAAGGAAATGTTATAGAATTTAATTGCACCTAAGTGATTTTCAATACATGAATTACTAAATAAAGAAAAATAAAAAATAATAAAAATAAAGTAAAAAATTTAATTTAAAAATATAAAAAACTAAAATTTAAGAATGAACATGAACTTAGAAAAAATTAGTTGAGTTGGATCAAGTGAACCAAAAGTTTACCTTAACTAGTTCATTCTTAACTATATCTTCTCCTTTTCAAATAGAACACTCTAATGTGGCCCTATTTTCACCCTTTAACCAATAACAAATTCAATTTTTCAAGAATTCTCAACATCTAATTACAATTCATTTCTAAATATCTATAATCCAAGTTGGATGAACCCCTTTGATTTTTAGACAAATAAGCAACCTCAATCTCATACAATTGATCCCCAGTATTCAAAAATTCATGGCCAATTATACAAAGCCAATTTTCAAATTATTAATGATAGTCTAACTCTTATGAAAATACATATTTTCTACTAGTGCATCCTAAAGAAAATTATTTAATACATGACACTAAAAACCTACCATCTCCTCAAATCTATAACTTTAATAAGAAATTCAAAGAACTCAAATAGTTGATCCTCAATTATGGCTAAAATTTTTCTAAAATAGAAAGTTAGTTTTCAAATTATTAATATAAATATGACTTTTATTCAAATACATGGCCTACAATGTAATCGTAAGAAAATTATTCATCACTTCAGCCAAATTATCAACAATCTCCTCACGAGAATCTATATTTTCAAATTCAATCAGAATTATGATTACTGAAAAAGCCACATTTTCAAGATGAGGAAAATGTAACAATTGTATTTTTGCGAAGTAGTAAAATTCTAATACATAAAGATTCAGATAATCCATAAGAAGCCCACAGTATAAGAATGCAAAATGGTAGAAAATAATGAAAATCTCTTTATTCAAGCTCAAGATGATAATTCTAAAAATTAAGAAAAATCTTGATGTTGAGCTTAAAAGAGAGAAAGATGAAGAGCATACGAGACTGAGTTTGAAAAAATTGAAAAAAGAGAAAGAGACAATTGATGATCCAAAGAGGTACCAACCCAAAGATCTTTTTTTTGAATAAAATGGTATGTTCAGTATTAGAAAATATTAAAATTATAAAAGATCTATATACCTCCCTTATAGATAATGAGAATTTCTCTCTTGAAATTCAAGAAAATATTATAGAGAATGCACAAGAACTAATCAAAGATAACTTGGGGGAGATGAAAAGTGGAAGGAGAGAGTTGATAAAGATCTTGGTAAATACCTACCCAACATCGCCTTTTAAAGTTATTTAGAAGTTGAGGCCCTTAATAAACAAAAAATAGAGACTATCAAAAGTAATAATGAATACATTGAGATTGGATTGGAAAGAGCGAATATTGGGTACATCGAAAATAAAATTACCTCTCCAATAAATAATTCAGATTATCAAGATCAACTAGACCTACTATTACAAAAGAATTCACAACCTAATAATTTCATAATAATTTGAATATTATGTAGTGACAACTTCTTAGATCATGAAATTAGTGAGAATTCTTCTCTTCAAATTCAAGAAGATATTATTGAAAACAATTAAAAATATGAGAATTAGTTAGAGGAAAATGATAATAACAGTAAGAAATATAATGAAGAGTTTATTATGATAAGTAGAGAGGAGATGCAAATGAAAAAGAAAGTTGACCTCATTAGTGTAGAAGAATTGATTCAAGAAGAAGAGATGATCCAAATGTTTAAACAAGTTCATATTAAAATTTTACTCTTTGATATCGTTAGTTATATTCCAAATTATAATCAATTTATCAAAGAGTTTTGTATTCAAAAGGAACCTTGTTTAATTTCTAATAAAATCATGATCGTAATTAATGATAGTTTAATAAATTTAAATAATTTAAACTGTTGGACATTATTGATAATTGACTAATCTCTATGACTCTTGAGCATGAACACATGAAAAAAATTTAAAAATTTACATAACGTTAAAGTTTTTGATAACACGGGTGTTGAATAACATGAGTTTCATATGTTTGGTTGAAGATGTAAACCTTAGTGCTGATTAAGAGGCAACCTAATATTTTAATTTTGTTTTGTATATGTTTGTTTTTCTTATTTCCTTGTAGGTTAAATTTGTAGAAATTTAATAAGGCTTCAATTAGATCACAACACCCCAGATTGCCTCTTTCTATGCTAGCTTATTTTTATAAATTTATATTCTATGCATGCGGATTAGAAATTGTGGCATTTAAGTTGGAGGGTCTGGTTTGCTTCACTTAAAAATTGTCTTTAAAAAACATAAAAAGTATAAAGAAAAAAGAGAATAAAAATAAACAAAAAGAGATTTTTTAAAAAATATAAAAAATATATGACAAGTATCTAAAAAAGAGTTAAAAAGCATAAAGATAAAATCAAAGTATACCTACTATACTTGACAGTGAGTGAAGAAGCAAACAGTAATTAGTTATATTCATAAAAATATTTTCTTGGTGCCTCTAAAATTTGATAGCACTAATTGCACCAACACATTAATGAAATTAATTCACACAAAGATTATATGATTTTCTTTTCTCATCCAAGTAAGTAATCTTCACTTATGATTGATAATTATTAGTTCAAAATAGGTAAACATAAGAAAAATATATAAAAAAAGATGTAAGAAAATGAAATTAAAAAAATCTCAAAAAATTGTAGTAATGGAAGTTTGGCACCTAATAAGTGCAAAGATTTAAGTAAAATGGTGAGGGAAAGAATAAGAAATATAAAAAAATTCTAGATATTCTAAAACTATAGTGTGGGAAAAAAGAAAAAAGAGATTTATAAAAAAATAAAATAATATCTAACTATCGCTATCATAATTTTAATATGAAAGTTACTTAGCTTGGATAAGTTAAAAATAATTCATTTATTTAGTTCTTACTTGTTCTTTAGTATGCTATATATGTGTTTTGCTCTTTTATGTGCATCATGAAAATTTTTTACTTATATAAATAATGAAATTTTCTTATAAAAGTTACTATAAAAAATCAGTAGTGCACTAAGATATTCATTACTACTAAAATTAATATTACACTGAGATTTATCTTTAAAATATAGAGGAATGATCTTATTAGCCCAGACTAAGTAAATGACTTGCTTAGCTCACCCCAAAAAATTCATTTTAAAATATTTTTTTTTACTTTTTGTTCATACAATATTTATCTAAGTGTTATATATAATATTTTATATACATTACAAGTTTTGCCATTTTGGATATGTCTATATTTTTTTGATATTTTTAAACAGCTAAGTGTATATCTGTATTTAAAATACCACTATGTTTAAACATCTCAAAAAAATATATACATATATATAATAATAGTAAAACTTGATTTATATATTACATACACCTAGACAAGTGTATGAAAAAAAAGTGAAAAAAATATTTTGAATAGGTTTTTTTAAGGTACGCTAAGCAAGTCATTTACTCAGCCTAGGTTAACAGGTCACTTCTGTAAAATATATTATATACTATTTGCATTGCTCATGGACTAGCAATGTTTAAGTTGGGGGTTAATTTTCAAAATTTTTACATAAATTCATATTAACCTTACATTTTAAATACCAAAATGTTAATTAAATACATGTTTCATATAAAATTTTATAAAAATTATATTTTTATAAAATCATTAATTTTGCTATAAAACATGTCATTTTGCATTATTTTTGAAAATATAAAAGATGAAGATAAGTACACATTCTAAGAGGAATTAAATAAGCGAACAACTTAACTTTGAAATATTTATAAGCCTATTAATATAATTCAGGCAGATTTATAAGTTGATTTAATTAGGTACAACAAACAAATGATTACAAGTATATATGAATACAAAGTTGACCATCATGTATTTTTTATCGGTATTTATATAATGTGATATCTTGATATTACAATAAGGCATATTCATAACTTTCACACTATGGAAATTTTTTAAAAAACACCCTCATACCGGGAAAAATTTCTAAAAACCCTCACTTTCAAGGAAAAAATTATAACCTCCAAATGTAGGAGAACTTTATTATAGAAGTACTTCCCAGTAGTAGACGCGACTCGAAACTCGGTTAATTGATGCCTATCTTTTGGGTTTATCACTAGGTTGACCACTTAGTGGCACCACCACGTACTTTTAAGATACAATTAAAAGGAATTAATTGCAAAATAAGAATTACATAAATAAAATGAATTAAAAAATGTCCAAAATTAAATTAGGAAACATTTGTAGCTTATTGCAATTATCCGGGTAGAAAATACATTTTGCTTTAATGTTTTGATTTTAATTTTTTATATTGCATGTGTATGGTGAGTGGGGACCATTGAGCACTGATTTGGTGGTCCATCACCACAAATCGACCATGCATTGGCTAGAATTTTTCTATCCAATTCATAGCCCACATTTGTCGTTTAACCGAAATCAACCGACCAACAAGTTCTTTTCCAAATCACATTGTCCCTTCTTCCAAATTGCAACCATTTGCATCACCAACCCCTCTTCTTAAGGACAAAAGAGAGGTTGATTTGTTCGATAGTGAATTTTATCTAAGGGTTTTCTATGTTTGAGAGGGTTGACTTATCATTTGCCTCTCACTTAAAGGTGAACAGGCACTCTTCTCCAAGCAAAGGCATTAATTTTACAAGTCTTGGGCGAGAAGTCTACAGATCTACTTGGTGATGTCTTAGTGTCGACAAACTCCTCAAGCCAAGGGGTCTATTTTAAACTAACCCCTACCAATTGTATTTAGCATAATTTATATCATCATGAAATTTTTTATTTGTCTAGTACCACTATAGATGACCTTCATATATAAATTTGTAAAATCAAGCTAATAAAATGGTTTAATGACAAATATCAATTTTAAAATAGTATTTTTAACATCTAAATCATATGGAATATTATTACTTTGTGGATAACTTATTTTATGAAATATTATTATATTCTAATATATTAATGAATCTTAGTTTCATAGTTAAAGAATAACGTTCAATACAATTAATGAATCAAAATTTTGCATCAATCATGAACATATTTGTTGGTGTCATGTGATGAGTACCCAATTAACTTTGGTAAAGTTATGTGAATCAAACAAAAATACAAACTACACTAATGAAATCAAATCACAAAGACAAAAACATATATAATGGTTTGGATCTCCCTATTCTGTTCCACTCTCTAAGTATGATGACTTAGGTTCCGGTAGTCAAACAAGTAAGTTTCATTGGTACAGTTTATTCAATTATCTTTTAGATTGCTACTAAGCTCCAGGTAGGCTCGTGAAATAATCAACATTTTGATTCACTTCTTGTTAGTTCGATCACCTTCGACACCAAGATAACAAAGAACAAAATTTTAAATAAATGCAAATCAGTTTAGCACATCTGCAAGAGAGCATATTCAGCATTTGAATGACAACTTGAAGCTTTGAATCACCATAACAACTTAGCTTGAGAGATGACAACTTTTCTTCAAAAGTGTTCTTCGTAAAAGAGTGAACTTGAATTCTTCACTCTTGGTGCTTGGTGTGGTTTTCTTTTTTTAATGTCTTTAGTTCCCCCAGTCCTCCTTTTAAAACCTTTTTAACCCTTGAAATGTCGCCTAAAAGATAGCCCAAGAAGTTTTTATTAAAATCTAAACTTCTCAAAAACACTGTTTTTGCCACTTCTAAAAGGTTGACCTTTTCTGTCCAAAAGGTCGACTTTTTGCTGCTTCAGTTGAGGTAACAAGAAATCTTAATTACAAGGTTGATCTTTTAGTTCCAAAAGGTCAACCTTTCCTATTTTTTTTGTAAAATACAAAATTTGAAAAAATGTCCTACTTCAATCATGTTAATCCGTTCAAGATAATCATAAATAAATAAATCAATCTTAATTCAAGATTAAGCACATCTCGAAGAGTATATTCCATGATTATTCCAACTAAAGTTATCAATTGAGTATATTCTAAGATTATTCCAAGCATTTCAAAAAGTATATTCCATTTTCAAATTTTGAGCTCTATCTTATCACATTTCAAAGAATATATTCTATAATTATTCCAAGTAATCCAAAAAACATATTTCATTTTCAAATTTCAATCTTATCACTATTAAAACTCATCTTATCATAGTTTGTATCATAACTCAAAATGATAATTACAAAAAGACACCACTCTTTTCAATCTTTTCAAAATCCCACGTAAGATTATAGTTTTACAAAACATCTCAAACAATTTTACAATATTAAAAACAATGCATAAAAATATTTTTTTTATCATCATGAAAACCAATCAAATATAGGTTTTCACAGAAGTTCACATTCTCTCCCCTTTTGGTGATGACAAAACATCTACAACCATCATTGAATATTGCTCCTCCTATCACCATGCTTCCAAGGAGTTGGAGAATATACAAAAAAAATTGCTATTTGAAATGTTTGTATTTTTCCCCTTTTGTCATTAGCAAAAAGTTATGAAGACAAATCGTCTGACATTAGTAATAAATCACAATTTTTATTACTAATGTATCCAAAATGCAATGATATGGGAGTTTAACAAAATCAAACAAGCATTAATAAGTCAAGAGAGATAATTTGAGAAATAGAAATTATCTTATAAAATCTTAGAAATTAAAAAAGTCTTCTTTGGTATGTCTCATTTTGATGACATATCTTAATTATTCTTCTTTTGAGAAGGTGTGGCCTTCTCAATCTCTTCTCCTTAAAAACTACGTCAAACTTGATACTAGATGGTACTTTAAGTTTCCTGGTCGAAGTGAGAACTTTCTTTGATTTTCTCTTCAAATATTGACTTGAAATGAACTTTCGAATAAAGATTTTTTGCACAAAGGTAGTTCATTTGTTCATTTGAGTAGTTTATTTGAGGTTTTGAACTATGAAAGTTTAGGGGATAGTGAAGAGTTTGGAGAAGATAATTTAAATTCTAGAGATGGTTTCTTTTTGAAAAATCACTACAATGGTAAAATATTTGGCCGAATGTGCACCTTATGACTTTCTTCAAAACATGAAGATGAAGAATGAATAAAGCAAAATAACCAACTAGGAACTTATAAAACATAGTCAAGTCCATTGTGAGCTTTTGATAGGAGGTTGGAAAATAGTTTTAGTGGAAGATTTGAAGTATGAAGGTTTAGACTTATGTTTGGAGATGGTTATTTACCTTCATTATCAGATTCCTCCATATTTTACCCTGACATTCATCTTCTTTACCATGAAGTCTTATATCACCTTAAGTCCTCTACTCTTTGGATGTTAAAGGTGAGTTTCAGTCTTTAGCTTATTTATGCCTCATTCTTTTGAGTAAAATTCTTCAATTATGCTATAGGAGTTGAGTTCAATGAGTCCCTGTCTCGAATCTAGATCAATGAGCTTGGACAATGGAGTGCGAAACATTTCATATGATAGAAATAAGTCCTTTAGCAAAAAATGAAATGTGTACTCTTTAACATATTTTTATCAATGTTTAGTTTCTCAAGTTAAGCATATACAAGTTTTTTCCTTGAAACAATCTTGATTTGATATTCTTTCTCATGCCTTTCACTCTTGAATATGTTGATATTGAACACTATTGAACTTGTTGAGGTTGAACCTTTAGTGCGAACAACTTTTCTCAAGGATGCTTCAGATAAAGGAGATGGACATTTGGATGTTCTTCTCTTTATATTTCTTCTTTGCTCAATGGAAATTTCTGAATTCCTTCCAGTCCTTAGAGGAGATTTCTCAAAAAATGTATCATTTATTTTTCTGTTTCTTTTCTCTTTGTAAGTTATTTTAGAATCAAATTTGGTAGAAGCCATCAAGGTTATTGGTTTGGTTGAGAAAGACAAGGTTTCAGCATAAAAGGATTTCACTTTGGTTTCATTGTGATTTTTGGTTAGTTGGTTTTGGTTTGAAATTTTGACTAGGGATTATGGTTAAGTTTTTAGCTAAGTGAGAATAGGGTAATGGGTTAGGAAAGGCTAGGTAATTTAGTTGAAAAAGGGATGAAGATACACAGTGGATAGACATTAAATATATGATATTCACACTTAAATATCAATGGAAGCAATAAAAAATGAAATTCGAAAGTGAATTTTTTATTTTTGAGAGCAAAGAAGAGTAGTATAAAATAGTGGAGAGGAAAGAAAAGGGGAATTATGATAACCTCAATCAAAATGAATTTAATGGAAGAAATCAATATGGAAAATATTTGTCTCAACAACTCCGATTGCCAACAAAATACCCTCAATTTGCCAAGTTGTCGAAGCCCTAAAGAAAAGATTTTGAATTAAAAATATACGTCTCTTCCATTTTGATTTTTTCTGTTTAAACAAAACCGTTGACCTTTTTAACAAAAATATCAACATTTTCATGTCAATTTCAAACATAAAAATCATAAAATAATTATGCTCAATTTGATTCATTAATCTCAAATTGTCATACAAATAGAATCAACAATGCTTAGTCTTTTATAGAGAAGTGATTTAATAAAAATGTCTCCAATTGAACCTCTACAAGAACAAATTCCAAGCACTTCACATCGTCTTGAATGAAATCTTATCTCACAATATTGTGTTTTTATTCATTTTCATACCTTCCTTATTTTTATTTTTATTTTTTTGTTGTCGGTCACATGATGAGAGCACTTGTTATCCATGTACCGGTTTATTCCAATTTTATGCGAAACAAAAATTATATCTTTGTTACCTATCGTATGGTTCTACCTTTGTAAGTGCTGATATGTGTAGACATTTTTAGTGTCCAAATGAGTTCAACACCTTGGGTTTTCATTCTCTTCAATAGGCAAACAAATGGAAAATGTCCACGAGAACAACAAAAATGACAAATGTTATTATGAGCAGAAATTTTTCTTTCTAACTATTTTACATGTTGTTGATTTTCTACAGATTTCAAGAATTCATTTTCATTTATCAATATTTGAATATTTTAATGAAGTTTTAAACATTTCAATCTCTCACATTCAATTTATTTCTTTAGGTTGACATACTTTTTAGATATAACAGCGAATTCACAAAACAGTTTTTTGTATGCCTTTTGAAGTTCAGTTGTATCATAAAACCTACCTTTGATCCACAATCATCATTAGAGTGATCTACCATAAAACCAATATTCATGTGATCTGCAATTTGAACTGTTTCATCTTTAGACTCAAAATTGACAGAAGGAGAGGTATTACTATCACTTCAAGATTCATAACTTTCACTTTTTTTAATTTGAAATTCTTGATTTGTGAAGAAGGGCACGAATTCTTAAGATGTCCATATCTTCTGCAATTGAAACATCTCAACTTTATTAAATTATTATCTTTCTTCTTAAATTCATACCTTTGCATGATTTTGTTGGTAACATTCTTTTGAATTCGCCTTGCTGCCGCAATTTATTCCCTTTTAACCTATTTTTGGAGATAAACTTCCTAAACATATTAGAGAGTATTTCAACTTCCTCATCATCACCACCTACATAATCAGAAGAAATATTCAAATTATCTTTTAAACCAATTGATTTTTTTGTCTTTCTTATTTTTTCATCATTATTTTTAAGGATAATTTCATAAGTCTGTAAGGAGCCAATCAATTGATCAATAGTTATAGTGGTAAGATCTTTAATCTCCTTAGTTGTAGTCACATTTGTAGTCTATGTTGCAAGTAGAAATCTAAGTAACTTCTTGACTAGCTCAACTGTAGTAATTGACTTTCTATAACCTTTAAGAATATTCACAATATCAGTAAACCTGCGAAATATCTCGTAAATGGATTCAACAGGTTTCATTACAAATAACTCATAATCATGTATAAGCATATTGATCTTAGACCCTTTTACTTGTGATGTTCCTTTATGAGTAACTACAAGAGTGTCCCACACCTTTTTTGCAGAAGCACAAGACGAAATCTTGTTGAACATGTTCAATTTGTTGTTGATTTAGAACAACAGGAATGTCATCTCCAGGTAAGTTCAAACTTGATTCAACAACTCTCCATAGTATGATATTATGTCCCATAAGAAACATCTTCATTCTAAGTTTCCAGTATACAAAATTTGACCCATCAAAGTATGAGGGATGTATTATGGAACGACCTTCAAAGTAACTGAAATGAGTTCTATCATTAGCCATATGATCTCTTTGTTAAATTCAAAGAACTCCGCTTTGATACCACTTATTGGTCCCATGCGATAGCTACTTAAAAAACTTTGGTAAAGTAATGTGAATCAAGCATAAAATACAGATCACAATAATGAAATCAAACCACAAATATAAGAACACTTATAGTGGTTCAATCTTCCTATTTTATTCCACTTTTCAAGTATGGTGACTTGGGTTCCACTAGTCAACTTAACACATAAGTTACAATGGTACAATTTGTTCAACCGTCTTTTGAATCAGTACTAAGCTTTAGGTAAGCTCGTGAAGTAATCAATACTTTGATTCACTTCCTCTTGGTTTGACCACCATCAATACTAAGGTAATACAAAGAACAAAATTCTAAATAAAAGCAAACCTCTTTAGCACATCTACAAGAGCAGCATACTCAACATTTGAATGACAACTTAAAGCTTCGAATCACTGCAAGAACTTCAGTTGAGAGATGTCAAATTTTCTTCAAGAATATTATTCACAAAGGAGCAACTGAATTCTTCACTCTTTAATGCTTAGAAAGGTTTTATTTTTTAATGTCTTTAGCTCCTCCCACGTTTTCCTTTTAAAGCCTTCTGAACCCTAGAAGATAGTCCAAAAGGTCTCCGTAAAAATCCAAGCTTCTCAAAATTTGTGTTTTTATCGCTTCTAAAAGGTTAACCTTTTCTGTCCAAAAGGTCGACATTTTGCTATCCTAGTTGAGACAACAAGAAATGTAACAACCTTTCCCCTCTTTTTTGCAAAATATGAATTTTGGAAAAAATCATATTTCAATCATATTAATCCACTCAAGATAATCATAAATAAATAAACTAATCTTAATTCAAGATTAAGCACATTTCAAAGAGCATATTCCATAATTATTCCAACTGAAATTATCAATTGAGCATATTCCAAAATTATTCCAAGCATTCCAAAAAACATATTCCATTTTCAAATTTCAAGCTTAATCTTATCACATTTCAAAGAACATATTCCATGATTATTCAAATCATTCCAAAAAGCATATTTCATTTTCAAATTTCAATCTTATTATAATTATAACTCATCTTATCACAATTTTTATCATAACTAAAAATGATAATTCCACAGACATACCACTCTTTTAAATCTTTTCAAAATCCCATATAAGATCATAGTTTCATAAAATCATCTTAAAAAAATTTCACAATATTAAAACCAATGACACAAAAATATTTCTTTTGTCATCATCAAAACCAATCAAAAATAGATTTTTATGGAACTTCATAATATTAAAAAATAACGTTACATAGAATCATTTCTATACAACCTAGTTACATAGAAGAAGAATAATTTTTATTAGTAGCTTTGAATGGTTTCTACAATGCATTCAATATGATGGTTGAAACAATATCCAATCCACTCATTCGTTAACATCATGCATTTTATTATACCATAAGTTTCACATATAGAAACTCAAGCTCTATTTTAAAGACAAAATCTAAAATATTATTAAAGTTTTCTTTTCTTTTTTTATAAATCTTTTTAAAGGAGAATTTAACATATTTATAGAAATGCTTTGGCATGCCTTAGTGATAAAAAAAAGCCCTATGCAAACATAGTTTCGAAAGGAAATTATGAAAATTCCGAATAGACAAAATTTACCAAAAATTGTTAATTAGAATTTACTAAAAATAGTAAAAATTAAAATTTACTAAAATTTTAAATATTAATAAAAGTCAAATTTATAAGCACTACTATAACATAAGGCTTGAAAAGAGCTTTTTGTTAATATTTTGTGGCTTCTATAACCATAATTAGATCAAAAGTTATCATTGTTTGAAGTCGTTATGCTTTTTTATTACATAAGGATCTTTCCTTTTTATGCCTTGATATTCCTATATGTTCTAGAATTTTATTTGCTTGGTGTTTCCTTTCTTTTTTGCTTGTTGCTCCACGTCATGCTAGCCCTACTAAAGCCCATATCCTGAAGATTATAGTAATATATCATCTCTCCATTAAACTATCTCCATTTCTAGTCTCACATATGAACTTGCATATTGAAGATGTCTATTGTTGGTCCTAAATGAGTTTACTCAAGAGGGTAGGTTTGAGTTTGGTAACTTAAGTTTCTTTTCTATTTAAACTTAACTTCTTGAAGATTAATTCTCCTTAAATGAAATATAGAGAGCCTAAGGAAGAGAATAAAGGAAGAGAAAAAAAAATGCATAAGAGGACACAAAAAAGTTTATAGTGTTTTGGTTAACTTGCATACTCCACTCTTCCAAATACATATCCCTTGTATCTCAGATTCCACTATCACTTGTTGATTATAATTCAAAGGCTTTGCTTTTCTTCACATTATAGCCCTAAGGGGACTTTTAAAACTGCACACATGCAGTTGATGAGTGTCACTCCAACAAATCTCTATTTTCTTTCACACCTTGACCTTGGTCTCTAATTCTAAGTTAAGTATTAATATGCAATAAAAAGATATCTAATAAAATAAATTCAATTTTACAATATGTGCAGAACGTTTCGCATAGTAAGATTTGAAAGTGGATGAAGAGAATGGTTGAACTTTGAAATCTTTTGTAGTGTACTTGAGAGCTTGACTTGAAGTCGTTATAATAGTACTTTGATTGTTAGTAAGTTGGAAGGTGAGAGCACAATCATTGTTCTAACTAATCCCATTAACTTAACTTGATGTGGTATTTATAGATTTGAGTGATATTTGAATGTTTGAAGGTAGGTGGTGTGCATTTAATGTGCCAACGTAAAAAAAATTTCCGATTGCTGCGATTGAAATCGCAAATGAGGTCGACTTGGCCTGTGACTTTACCTAAGTCACATGCGAGGTCAACTTCGGCATCAACTTCAACATGACATTTCTTCACAATGAGATGATCCCTTAGGCCTTGGCCTTCCAAGTCGCATAGAGACTCAACTTTGGGTGGGACTTCACCAAGTCACAATTAAGGTTGACTTCAACTTCGACTTTAGTAAGTCTCTAAGTCTTCTGCTCCTTGGCATTCCTTCTCTTCTTCTAATTATTGTTTGGGAGTCGACTTCAACTTCAACTTTACCCAAATAACAAACTTGGGTTGCGATTATTGGTCCCGAGTTTATGGCAACAACCCAAGAGGGAGGGATGAATTGAATATTTTAATATTTTTTACTTATAAAGAAATTTTTTTCCTTTTTAATTTAATCCCTTAATGAAACAAGCAGAGAACAAGGAGAAAAATATAGCAGTAAAATGCATACAATCAAGCCACATTAGGAGACACAGTTTTATAGTAGTTCGGGTAACCTTTCCTACTCCACTCTTCCAAGTTCACACCCGTTGTAACTTAAGTTCCACTATTGGATTTCAAATACAACTAGAGCAGCAGTTCTCTTATAGATTCCAAATTTAGGGGGCTTGCACAAATACAACACAAGTAAGTGATGAGTCACACTCCAGTTACAACACTACTTTGCCTTCACTTGGTTTTGATTTCCAATATCAAACCAAGTGGTAAACACAAATAACAAATTAACAGAAAGAACGGTTTACAAATTCGTGTAGGCAATTTGTAGCACGTAGAAGAACTTGTTGAGAGAGTATAATGTTCAGCAATGATGCTTACAACAAGTTGAAGCACAGTTCTTCACTTGAAATTGGTGTAGATCACTTTAATGCTAAAGAGAGTGGAAGGTAAGCTTATTAAATGCTTCTCTAACCCTTGCATCTCCTCTTGAATGCTCTTTTATAATGGAGTAAATTCAAATGTTTGGCGATAGGCGACGCGCATTTAATGCTCAAACATTCAAATTTGTCCAACTTCATCCAAGTTGCATGGTGGAGTCGACTCCGGATGCAGCTTCACCCAAGTCATAGGCTAGAGTTGACTTCGGATGCGACTTCGATCTTCAGCTTCCACTCCAAGTTCCAACCTTAAGTTGACTTGGTCTTAGACCTGACTCAAGTCGTGGATGAGGTCGGCTTCGGTTGCTATTTCACTATCCATTTTGCATATGTTAGAACTTAGGATTCTTGCAAGTAATCTTGAAGCTTCATTTTTCCTTTCTCATCTTGTTCTTCATATGTTATCCTTGGTTTTCCTTGTTTTGTCTTGAAACATATCATGATATTCTTCTCTTTGAGGGATTCTTCCTTGTGGACTTGATTTATGATGATTGTCCTTGTTGATTTTGATGTCCAAATCTTTAGTATATAGTTTTCCCTTGATAACACTTCAACTTTGAAGGATTCTGTCATGGCCATTTGCTCGAGTTGCTTGCCTGGGTTGACTTGAACTTGAACTTCACTCAAGTCGTATTTGGAGTCGACTTTGGTCTGCGACTTCACCTAAGTCGCAAGTGGAATCGACTTTGACTTTGACTTTGCATGCCTTCGTGCCCAATTTCAACTCTGGAACATTTAATGCATTTGAAGTCATTTTCAAAGTTTACTTGAGTCTACGACTTCACTTAAGTCGTAGGTGGAGTCGACTTCGACTGCGACTTCACCTGTCTCTGAGTCCCAAATTCAACACTGGAACATTAAATGCATCTAAAGTCGCTTCTAAAGTCGACTTGGGAATCAACATCACCTTAGTCGATGGCTAAGTCAACTTGGGAATCAACATCACCTTAGTCGATGGCTAAGTCAACTTGGGACTGTGAATTGGTCTACTATATTTTGAAACTTGAGTTTTTAACCTTTAACAATACTTAGCAACTATATTAGTACCCAATTAATTCTCAAATTGAGTTGTTAATCATCAAAACATGAATTGTGCTTAATTTTCCTTGAATTCCAATAACAATTTCAAACTGTAATTTTGGATAGAAAGTTTAAGCTCTCCTGGCTTCTCCCAAGATGTAGGTTGATATCAATTCAACTTCGACTCTACCCAAGTTACACCTGGAGTTGACTTAGGATGCAACTTCATTTGTGCATCTTACTTTCAAAAATCTCTATCTTAAAAACTTCAGTTGAGGTCAGTTTTTGAGTCAAATTGGATTGCAATTTTACCGAAGTCTCGTATGAAGTTGACTTCAAATTTAACTTTAGTTGTTTGCACTTGATATTTAAATTCCTTTATTATATGCACAAACACCAAATAAAGTTAGTAGCCTTAAAACATATCAAATTGGTTGTTAATAATCAAAATTCAATATTTAATTCGCAATTTTCAATAGTTGAGTTCACATCTAACACTTCATTTTACTCATATGTTAACTCATATATTTAGAGATGTCATAATTTTGATATTATGAAAGATAAGATCCATCAACTTAGTTTCAAAACATACTTCTTAACCTTCTATGTGCTAAGAATATATGTAGGTATCTTATTTTGCCTTTCTGATTTGATGACAACTCAGGAAGCGAATGTTAAAAAATATATTTTGATATTAACTGTTTGATATAATTAGAAATACACATTTGAAATGTGTATATAGTCACAATGATACTTGAGAACGGTCTGCTTAAAATGTTTGTGGATGTTAAGTTTTAAGATGAATGCTAAACATTCACAAATATGAAAAAGATTTTAGTTCTGTATAATGATCAACAATGTCAATTCGAGTGAATACTAAAGGCTAATGAATACAAAAAAGTTTTAGATTCTATGATAAGATCAATTGAATATATAAAAACTGTAAAATCCACACTTTGAAAGATAAGAAAAGATTTTTCAACCAATATAGTAATATCGAAGCATCTAATGAAACTTGTAATTTTAAACTTTCAAAGTTTGAGAAATATAAGTTTTACATAAAAGCTTCAAAGTAGGTATATATTTAGGGGGAGATATATTTCTTTAGGATCATATATCATTCACACACAATTGATTTGTTATGTAATCAAAAAAGGAAAAATATTAAAATATGTATCCAATTTACATAATTAAATTATGATTTGATTGCATTGAATCAAGGTTAGGAAATACTAATTATGTATGTGTTCAATTAAAGTAAAATAGAAAAAATACTTCACGTACAAAATTAGAATTTCAAAATTTTGAGCAACCACAATAAACATTAATGAATGGAAGAACAAGATACAAAGGCTTAATAAGAAATTTTCATGGGTAATTTGCTGATATACCCACTTAGTTTGATACTAATTGCTGATATACCCATATTGTTTATGAATTGCATACTACTTTTGCAAAGTTTCATAAAAATTACTTGTATACCCATATTAATTGTTAGAATTTAATAACTGTCAAATAAAGAATTATAATTTGCCAATACACTCACTTAGTTTGATGTTAATTGTTAATATACTCATATTGTTTTACAAATTGCATATTACTCTAACAAAGTTTTGCCAAAATTGTTTGCATACTTATGACACCTTTTTGTTATCAAATTTGCATTAAGTTTTGCAAAATGACCCTATTTAAAGTTATATTAGAATCTCACAGTTTATAAAATACCCAGTTGTGCAAGTGAAAGAGGTTTAACTGGAGGATAACATATTAGTAATTAGCATGGGTATGCAAAATTTTTTTTATAAAACTTTGTGGGAATAATATGTCATTTATGAAACAATGCTGGTATCTTAGCAATTAGTGTCAAACTAAGTGGGTATTTCAGCGAATTAAACTTTTTTTATTTAACGACTGTTAAATTTCAACCATTAACATGGATACATAAACAATTTTTGTGAAACTTTGTGAGAATAATATGCAATTTGTAGAATAATGTAAATATAGTCTATCGGCAATCAGTGTCAAACTAAGTAAGTATATCAGCAAATTACCCAAATTTCTTTTATTGAAGCATCAACGAAAAATAGATGGAAGCATTTTTGTCAACCCAGTATGTTAACAAAGGCATTCGTGAATCAAAGGGTGAGAAAAAGGGACCAAACAAAGTTTTAATTTTTCATTTTTTTATGTCCCTAGATTTCAAAAATGTGTTACACTTTTCTTGATTCTATTTTACAAATATGACTTTTCAACTTTTTTTCATCTTTTTGTCTAAATAAAAAGATATATTCATATATAAATTATGAACTATTGCTAAATACGATGGATCAAGTAAATTTTTCACTCAGCATTAAGATATTAAAAATCAAAGGGGTTAATAGAATTGATTATCTGCAACCTGGATATGACTAAATCAATGAAGTGTATCAGTCTAGCATAATATATAAATTTACAATAATGATAAAATCAACTAAAGATAAATCTGCAGCCTGTTTGCAGCCATCTGCACCCTAATTTAGAGTTATACCCCTACAAGGTTCATGTAAATATATGGCAGTAGTCTCAGAAAACATTTGCTTTGCATGCTCTGCCGACAATTTATATAAGGATCGATTCTATATATACAATCCAAGCCCGTGATTCTTCAAATATAGGCCCCACTAATATCAATCAACCAAATCACTATAATCCCTGTTGTGCGAAAGGCCAAGATAATTTGAAATGCAGACCCCACCTCAATGCATTATTTATGGAATCCACTAGGTCATTCGAATAGCACGCACACACTAGAAAATAAGACAGAGACAGTTGGAATTTCATCTTCTATAGTACGTCTAAAGATAAGTCATAGCGAAAAGACCATTGCTTACTCTCTTAGGTTAATTACACAGTGATTGTATGTATTATAATCTCAAGTCTTTTTAACTTGTACATTCTGTAATTCCCGTTTATTTTATCTGCCCGCTACAATCATGTTTGTCTTCAAAATACATCTCCATCGCAATGTCAAATAAACTGAATCATAGGTCAAATCGGTTGTGAACACTGTAGTTCAATTTGAGTAAGTTTGTCATTTTTCTTTCCAAATAATCTTATTTTAAATTAAAGTTTTGAAGTATGGAAACTTTCTTTGTCGTTAAAATTGGTTGCATATAAGTACGTACAAAAGGTTGGCAACGCTCCGTGCCCTATAATGAACTGAAATAATCGTTGTAAACAAGATGATAGGCAATAAAATTGATGACATAGATATGCATTGGTTTAATTGCATATACCAATTGTAAGAAGCCAAGGCTCGGGGCTGTTTGTAAGATCGGGGGACGATCCCATTCTGCCACCTACTAGCAGTATTGGCCATTAAAAAAGATTTTTTTATTTTAAAACGTACTTGTAAACATGTGGGCCTCATGTTCATCTTTGTGCTATGAAATTTGTTAAATTTTGAAACTTGTTTTGTATTTTACTTTGACTTTTAAATTTTTGTCAAAAATCTAAATAAAATATTCAAAAATAAAAAAAAATTCTAAATTTCACCAAATGAAAGATCTAGACAAAAACTATGTATCTAAAAAGATTTTTAAAAGATAAAAATTCTTTTTCTAGTCATCCATATATGGCATGAGCTCTATATGGTTACATAAGCTTTACCTTAGCTTGGGGTTGGAACTGAGGGGTGGTTGGGACAGGTCAAGGTATGTCCAACCTTGGTCCTACATTTTAAGAATCATGTTTCACTTTTATTTTTTTTTATCAGATTGAGATAAGATCGATTTAACCCTTATCTTTTTCAGTAGAATTTGAGACAAACTTCAGGTTAAATATTATATGCTTTGACCTATTAATAATTAGTCAAAATAAAACATCATTATTTAAATAAAATATGAATATTAGAATAATTTAATGAAACATATTCCATTTGAAATTTTATTCACAAGTTAAAAAATTAAGTTAGGTGAGTCGGACGGGTCAAAAATAGTATAAGAAAGTTTAGAGTCCAATCGCACCCCTCCTCCAGGACCCACAATTTTAGAAGAAACTTAAATTCCTGCCCCCCCCTTTCAATTTTTTGTCATCATGATAATAGGTGAAAGTGAATTTTTTCATTGAAAGTCCAATGTCATTGTTTTATAAAATGATATGTTTTGTAATGTTAACGTGATTAAATAAATATATTTCCATTACTAAATTATTATATTCCGTTATCTGCTTTTTATACGATATTATTGAAATGTTAAAATTATGTTTAACTAAATTAAACCACATTAGACTGGTTTTAGTGTGACGTCTTCAACTGGCACGCTTTGATAACAATATTGAAAAGGGTCATGAGTCCACCATCCCGCCGGTTAATTTTGTATTAGAAACTTTTATTAAGAAAAAGTACAAACTATTTATAATATTTACTCATAGTAATTATTTACAATGACAAATGCCGTTTTGGTCGAAAGCTCCAAGCTACATGAGAATAGACCCTCTAAATTTTTTTAAATTAAAATATCTTTCTTGAAATTTTAAAAAATATTTAAAAATATATATAGTGAATCGGCAGATTACTATCCTTCGCCAAACGTCGTTGCGCCGTCACCGTTCAAGAGTTAATATACATGTGGTTATTTCGAAAATGAATATATAAAACATAAAACTTTGCAGGGTCATGATTCAAAATAGCCAGCTATTTTCCAATAAGGAGTATCTAATAATTACTTTAAGAAATTAAATTATCACCATTAAAATGATTAAAAATTATAAATAGTTTTTTGCTAATATATTATGATTCTTTCTAGCTAAATAAATAATCCTGAATATCTTAGATGATTTAGATTTCATTTTGTTTTTATATAAAATTTTTTTTTGAATCATAACCCAACTTAGCAACGTTTTAATATTGGAATGCCAAAAAAAGTAAGAATTATTAATCGTAAATAGTTCGAAATTTAGAGTATTCCAAAGAATCCGGGATCATTATATAAGATACGCACGGGATGAGAATTATCGTAGTCAAAACAATTTTTTCAATTTTCGATGATTTCTTATATTTTGTTACAATTCAAGCTCAATTCACCTAACAACCTTACAACTTTCATCTCGTAGAATAATAATATACATCATCAAACTTCTTAAATGGTAGCCGCAATGTTCTTAGCAAAAATCCAAATCTACACCACTTAGACATAAGCCAAGATTTTTATTAACTAGGCTACGCAAATGTTGACAATTTTTAAAATTTTTCAATGCAACTTTTATATTTTCAATATAACTTTTCTCACCTTCAATATATATATCATTATTTTCTCATTTGATTTCTTCATCCAATTCAAGTTCATTGGATCCTTTCCTAACAATTTCAGGTGAAACAAAAATAGCAACTTGGATCATGACCCAAATGATAAGCATAATATATTTAGCAAGTAAGGTTTCAATGCAACTTGATGTATTGAAATTTCAATGCATTAGGTGCAAAATCCCCTTTTTTGAAATTTTTTCATAAAATTGTTAAATTAGGTATATTTAACTTATACATTAAGTCTTACCATTTTCAAAGATATATAAATATATACTTTTATTTTTAAAGAGTGTGTATCTTAGCAATTTAAAAATGACTAAACCTCCTCTAATTTTAAAAAATAAAAAAATATATATACATATCTTTAAGAATAGTAAATTTTAATTTATATATTAAATATGCCTAGATTAATAATTTTATAAAAAATATTTAAAAAAATGAGGTTTTGCATCCGAATGCATTGAAATTTCAATGCATCAGGGTGCATTGAAACAAGACTTATATTTAGCAATACAATATGCATGTCATGTGTGAAACTGTGAATGCACTAGACTACTGCACAAGATGCCATGCAACTGCAATCCTTCTCCAAGTGGCAAGGAAAATGATCAAGTGGTGCAAGGCACTCAGGGCAGGCTGGAAGCAGTGCTATAAGGTCCAACCAAATGATCAAAAGAAGCAGAATCGACGTCTCATCTACAAGGTGGTCCATAAGATGAGATAGACTGTTCAAACACTCGCATGTGAACGAGAAATGCGTGTCCCCACATGTGTGAGATCCCAAAAAAGTTCGGCATGTCATGTGCAACCTCTCACCTTAAGCAGCTTCCACAATTTAATTTCAGTACCACCAGCAGCATGCATGTGTGTAATACATCATTCTCTGCTATAAACAGCTTTATTAATATTTGATAAGATACGAACAAAAAGAAATATGTTTACTTGTTCAAATAATGACATGATCGATTTTTTAAAAAAAAAATGCGTAAGTGTAGGGATTAAGATACACACTTATATATA
>JAXCLR010000092.1:47757698-47778680 GCA_035584095.1 Annona squamosa
AAAATGGTGCAAAATCAACATAATAAAATAGTTTAATGTAAATATCAAGTTTAAAGTGGTTTTTTCAACATCTAAACTGTCTAAAGTATGATTTCTATATGGATAAATGATTGTATAAAATTTTATTACAATCTAATATATGTGGGGTCCATTTTAGAGCGAACTGCACAGGATCAGATCTATATATATATAAATCGAATAATGGCTGATTAGGATATGAGTCAAAAGCTCATCAACTAGTGTTCCATTCAACAGACAGCCAAGCTTGTACCTTGGCTCACGAGGAAACCAATTTTTTATTTTATTAAACAAACCCCAAAATTCTGTTGCCACTGACACGCACACACCCCTTTTTGTTTTGAAACACTTAATTTCAAGTCTTAGGAAATCTGGAATGATGTCTTAATACGTCATAAGACCGGAGAAAATATTTAATACTCGTCCGAATCTGATATATGGTACGCTGATCATGCTTAGTTAATTAATTGCCAACTGCGTGTTGCAGCATGGTTGGGAAGAGATTGATGTTATGTAGCATGAATTGAGCTGTCCTGATCACGTGCCCCAATTTGGCATTTTCCATCAGATAAGCATTACGCTGACATTGCAATAGACTTTACTTTATATGTAAGGGACTAAGGCAGTGCGTAGTGGTCCAGGAAATCAGTTACTGGAAAGTTCGCAAGGAATCAATTGGTCTAATGCTCTAATGGTTTGATTATTTATGAAATCCAACTGGTTCGTTGTATACGTTGAAAATTATTTATTTAGTTAGGATTGTACTTATTACTTTAATAAAAAAAAATTTGTGGGCCACTAGGCTAAATCATTAACAAGAAACATTTAAAAAATCTCGAAATGTTTCTTTTAGGTGATGCCTTTTCGACATTTAATATTGAGGGTATGTTTTTCTTTCTATTACATGCCTTCAATTTTTTTCTTCAATTTACAAAATATATATATATATATATATCGATGGTGTGTAATAGAAAGAAAATATGATTAAAAAATATACAACAGGTATGCCTTTAATGAAAAGCAGGAGAAATGATTACAGATACAAATAATTATGAATAAACGAGATTGTTAAAGATCATCAAAATGCAGCTCAAGGGTCGTGTTTTAAAAAAAAACTTACCAATTATACTCTATAAATTTTTTGATATGATTTATATCCTAACAATCTAACTACATTATTATTTTTAATTATTACACTATATTTTAATTATTTTTCATATAATTTCATTCAACTAATATATCTATTTTAATTATCTTTATCCTATTTACTCCTGATTATTATCATTATTGATCATATTATATAACTTTTGTATTTTTTTGAAAATTTTCGCACAAAATTTTCCCTTGTTTCCCTCTCTTCTCTATTAAAATTTTACTTCTTTTTGCTTTCTAGACCATTTTTGTGTTATTTCACATCACAAAGAGTACCTCAGAAAGTGGGAGAAAAAATATATTTTTTTTCTTTTTCCTTTTCAGTGGATTGTAGCCAAAGTATCAACAAGATGTGCACAACAATATTTTAATAGATGTTTGTAGTACTTCCTTAGTTTTCTGTTTCTGAATTGTATTTTCCCCTGTAATTTTATCTCTTCCAATCTTAAAGATGCTCGTGCAACTCACTGGAAAAAGCATCTCAACAATGTTCTAATAGGTTTAATTAAACGAACTCATAAAACTTTTGTGACTATTTGTCTTTTTATTTTTGTTACCCAACCAAATAAAGTAAAGCTTGAAGCGAGTGGCTAGATTGCACATAGAAGGAACTGAGGAAAACGCGTAATAAATACATGAATGCGTGCAGGCCTAGCATTAGGACAGGCTGCCGTTTAAGCGAACAGGTGATCAGTCAAAAAGTGGGGCATATTACATGAAAATAACTTGGCATAAAAATCAAACGATTCCCCTTATTACGCGGGACAAACTGCTGGAATTAATAAAAAAAAAAAGGTTGTAGTAGTACTGTGATCTTAACTCCAGATACAGTCATGGCATCTGTCCAATTCCAATTGTTTTCTAGCGAAGAAAATGAATGCTAGCTGATTGCATTGCATGCATGCAGGACAAATCACTTTTTCATATAATTATTTCCCCACTGTAAATTTGAATCTGCAGGTGCTGCTTTTGGGTGCCACTGTTTGAGCTTTCTAAGGTAAAATACAAGGCACAAATGCCAATTACGATTCGGATCTCATCAGCCTTGAATAGAGATGCTAACATGACATTAACCTATCGAAACGTAGCCTTGCCTCACCATAACTGGAAAATAGTACAGCCGCAGTAGGTACTTTGAATATAAGATTAATAGAAATTGCAGATTAGGACTGTCCGTGGGAAGAGTCCATGGCCCTAATTTATCCACGTTAGCAAGAGACCCCATTCACTCCATTGAAATTTCCGTCTCTGGCAAATGTGTTCAACAAACTAAGGTCATGATTGGTCAATAAGACTGTCCATGTATCGTCTTAGGGTATTTTTGGTAATGAATAAAATTTTCAATAAAAATTTTAAAGAGTAAAAGTTGTCAAATAATGTGATATGATAGGGGTAATGATGAGTAGTAAAAAATATAAAGTTAAAATAGATAGATTAGTTGTGTAGAAATGATTGAAAAGTTGAGTAGTTGTATAAAAAAATGTAAAAAAATAATTAAAAAAATATGATAGTTGTGGAGAATAAAAAGTTTTAATTTGACATTTTTTATCAATTACTAAACACACTCTTAATCTGTTTCTTAAATAGCACATTTTTCACGTGACAATGAAATCAAAATGATAATTTTCAAATATACCCATAATGTTTAACTACAAGCGAAGGGCAACCGTATAGTTTTAAACATTACAAATTACTCTGCATAGTTTGCATTTATCTACAAATATACTCATGTAATATATCACTATCATGGAGTGAGTATATTTGCAAATACATCAAAACTATATAGGGTCATATGCAATTTTAAAAATCTATTTAGGTATGGTGGCACTGTGATCAAACTAAGGATATATTTGCAAATTGTCCTTCTTATAATTAATGAATATGTTTTTAAATTTTAAAATCAATAATTTTTAGGGTTATTGAAGTAATTTTATAGGGAACAATTTGGGTAAGGTACTCAAAAGTACCGATTGAACCGAAAAGGTAGATTTTATATCAATAGATTAAACCAACCCGGCTGGTACCCATGTTGTTATCTAAGGTTATCCCTGTCAATTTTAAATACTAGATTCTATATCAATAGATTAAACCAACCCGGATGGTACCCATGTTGTTATCTAAGGTTGTCCCTATCAATTTTAAATACTTAAATTATTAGTTTAGTGCTTTTTGATTTTTTACCTCTTTTCACTAAAAAATAGGATAACTTGAAAACAAAGAAAATGTAATTTTGTGTTGTAGGTCTTGGTGAGTGTCCCCTTTTTTTAGATTTTGTCTTGGGGTGGACAATCAACAAAATTACCCTAAAAAATGTAATTTTTTCTTATCTAATATATCCAAAATAAGGTCAGTTTGATGTACTTATCTAAGTTGTACTCAAAATTATTCAAATAGCCTTGAAAATTATTAATGTTATAATTTAAAAATATAAACATGTGTCTAAAAATTATAAAAAATAAGAAGTTACAAATATGCTCCATTGATTGATAATATTACGAAATGACTGATCACATTACAAACTTACTCACTTAGTTTTTTTAAGGTTTATATTGTCCCACATAATTTGTTTGTATTTGTGAAAATACTCACATCGTGATAGCATGATGGCAAAGCTATGATGATGTGAGTTTTTTTTGGAAATATGTGCAAACTTTGTAAGGACATTTGCAATTTTTGAAACAATGTATGTATGCCTACAATTATAGTCAAACTATCTCAGTATATTTGCAAATTAATTTTTAATATTATTTATTTTCTAAACTTACAAAATCTAAATTACAAAAATTTATTTAATGATAGGAAATGTTAAAAATAGAATTTATTAATGTTTTTACATTCGTGTATTCTTCTATTAATCATTTACTGATATTATTAATTCTCTATTAAACATATTCAAGTTTATATTATCATTATGATTTTTCAGAACTAATCATTTTTTTGTAAAATTGTAAAATTAACCCTCCTCAGTAAGTGAGGACAATTTTGTTTAGCTAGCTAGCTAACAGGCTAAAGAAATGTCTACTAAATATCATCTCTCCTCAACAGAGTGCATTTGTTCCTCACAAACAATATTTTGATAGCAACAGAGGTGGTGTATGATTTGAAAAGAATAAAGAGAGGAAAAAGGGAAGAGGCTATCAAGATTGATATGTCCAAGGCATACGATCAAGTGGATTTGAGCTATCTTTGTGACGTGATGAAGAAATTGGGGATCTTTGAACAATGGATTAACTGGATCTATAGTTATATTTCCTTAGTCACTTATAAGGTCTCCTTCAATGACAGATTCACGAAAGTCATTGTTCCATCAAGGGGGCTCCGCCAAGGTGACCCACTATCTCCTTGTCCCTTTTTACTATGTACAGAAGGATTATTGGCCATCGTATCAATGGAGCATGACTTAAGACATATCAAAGGGATCAACATTGGTAGAAGTGGTCCAAAACTTACACGCCTCTTCTTGGCTGATGACATCTTGCTATTCTTAAGCATGAATGGAGACAATGCAAAGCATCTATTAGATATTTTGAAGAATTATGAGAGATGCTCAAGCTAGATGGTAAATAGAAGTAAGATAGTCATTTTTTTTGGTCACAACACTACTCCACATACCATAAGTGATATTTAAAGGATGATGGGCATAACTGGCCACCAAATGAAACCTTATTTGGGCTTGTCGGTTTGAATTGGAAAGAACAACAGGATAGAATTCTAGTATCTCATGGATAAAAATTGGAAAAGACTTTGGGAATGGAAAGAAAAACTACTATCTTTTGGAGCAAGGAAAGTCTCGTCAAAGCAATGGCATATGCCATCCCGAGCTATGCCACGAACATCTTCCTCATCCCTTGTTCCTTCTATCATGAACTCAATAATATGATTAGCAAATTCTAGTGGGAAGAAAAAGATGACAGGCAAAGAATGAGTTGGATCTCATGGCAAAAGATGTGTATCTCAAAGGCTGGTAGAGGGTTAGGATTTCATGATCTACAGTCTTTCAACATGACTCTTATGGCAAAACACATGTAGAGAGTAGCAACCACATCTTTATTCTTTTGGTTGCCAAGTGTTAAAAGTAAAATACTTCCCCAATGGAGAGGTTTTGAAATGCAAGACAAGTAAGGGCTATTCTATGACTTGGAAGAGTTTAGCCTCCACCCATTCCCTTATTCAACTGGGATGTAAATGGCGGATTGGCACTGGTCACACTGTTAGTTTGTTTGAGGCTTAGTGGGCAGCTCAATTACTCATCCCCATAAGTCCCCTACTTGAAGAGATACACTCCACAATCAAAGTAGACTATTTCTTGGATCCTGACACAAGACAGTGGAAGGAGCAACTCATAAAGATGTCCACAAGTGATAAATGTTGGGAACTTGCACAAAGGGTTCATATTACAAGGGAAGTGGAGGATGATGGCATATTTTGGGACTTGGAATCAGATGGCGCCTTTTCAATCAAGACTGCTTATAGATTGGCACATCAATTGCGCTTATAAGCTATGGAACTCAACACACCATTGGTGGATACCCAAGATTCTACCATTATGAAGGCTACTTGGATAGCTAAGCTACCCAAGAAGATCTGGATTTTTGATTGGAGACTCCTCAAGAACTCCTTACCAACAAGTTCGAATCTGAGCCACAGGGGAATCCATATTGTTCCCCACTACCCTCTCTGTAATTAGGCAACTGAGGAGGAATTTCACATCTTTTGGAACTGCTCTTTTACAAAGGAGACTTTCAAGGTGAGTTATTTTCATGAATTGACTATCAGACAATTCAACAATTTGAAGGGAATTTTCCATGGTCTTGCTATGGATAAGAATCCCTACCTTTTTCATCTTTTCCTCACTATTTGCTAGCAGGTTTGGTATGTGCGGAACAAAAGGGTTAGTGAAAATATGAGAATTCCTTTAGATGATTCATCAGAATGGGATATCAATTTTCTATACAACCACCTTTCTTCATCTCTTATCCTCAACCAGGATTTCTATCACTCTGTGGGCCAATCAGTTTGGGCCAAACCAAAATCTAGTGGGTGCAAACTCAACATAGATTTTACATGTTCCACTAATCATAACCTTATAGGTTTTGGGGTAGTTTTGAGGGATGAAAATGACATGTTAATAGTTGGGTCCTGTTGTATTGTTCAAGGATTGGAGAAACCCAGATGGAACTTCAAGCAATTCTATTTGGTATTCGGTGGCTGCCACGTAAGGGATGCAACAGATTGAAAATTGAAAGTGATGCACTAGTAGTGATATCATAGCTAAGAGGAGCAACTTTTCCACTTTCAAACTTGTGTTTCCTTCTGGATGAAATCAGGGTACTTCCTTGACAGGTATAGCCTTTCTTCTCAAACGATTTTGTCTAAATGGTGGTCATCTCCACCAACTTGTATTCAATATCAATTGTATAAGGATGCCTCATGTTATCTATGAATTCTTTGGGGCTTTATTTCCCCTCATTCTCTATCCTCGATGTTGGGATTGGGGGGTATGGAGTAATCCCTTTCTTCAAAAAAAAATCACAAATTGCTATTTTCTAACACCATTTTGGGGTACAAGGTTAAAATTATAGAACTTGAAATTTTAAAAGGCTACTTTTATAAACATGTGAACAACAAAGGGCAAAAATTCAATTATGCAAAGCTAGAATTTCAATTCGGCAAATGGCCGTCGCTTATAAGTTAGGGAAATGCTTCCAAGAAACTGATTCCAAAGGGCGACGTTTCATTTTTTTATTTTTATTTTTATTTTTCTTTATATCCAAGACTTGCATTATATTTCCTTCATAAATATTTTACTTTTTTATTTATGATATGATAATATTTTTTTAAAAGTTGATCTATATTGAAAACTTGTAATTATCTTGAGAATAGAATCATGTGAGAATTTGTCTTGAGCATTTGGAATTGTATATAAAATATGCCTATATGCTCTAAAGGCAATTAGAAGTTGGATTATGATGAACTTTGTGTGGATATTGATTATCTTAAGTTAGAATTTTTGTTTTCCTCCAAATACATTATTAGCAAAACAAGAAAAATCATATATTTTGGCCAAAAAGATAAGCCGGTTATAAACAGGAACCATTCCAATTATGTTGGTGGGGAAAAGGTCAGCCTTTTAGACAAAATATTATACATTTTTTAAGAGCCAGAAATTTCAAAAGTTGAATGAGTATGAAGTCTTTTGGTTTTATTTTTTAAGCCATATTGGGTGTGCATATAAAAGGAGCTTGAGGAAGAGGTAGAATGCATTAATAAAAATATCCATATAAGAATGAAAAACTCCAAGTGCTTCCTCATGAAAATTTTTTAGTAGAGATTCAAGTGTAGAGATGAAGTTGTAAATCTTTAAAGGGTTGTTGCTTGAGATTTAGAGCTACTAGTTACAAATCATTTTGAAGAAGTTACTACTCATGTAGATGTACTAAATTAATTTACTCTTCAATATAAGTTTTATTTTATATTTTTTTGATGTTGATGGTGATCAAATCAAGGAAGTAAATCAAGTTGTTAACTACTTCATGAGCTTATCAAAGCTTAGTATCAGTTTAGAAAATAGTTGAACTAACTGTACTACTCCAACTTATGTGTTTGAGTTGACTAATGAAATTTGAGCCTTATGTGTTTGAAGAATAGAATAGGTCTAGGTTTAACGAAACCACTATAAGTGCTCTTGTATTTGTGATTTAGTTTAAGTATTGCAGATTATGTTTATGCTTAATTTATATCATTCCAATAGTCATTACATGGGGCCAATAGTACACTACAACACAAATCATTTTATGTGGCGAAAATTTATAAGGCTGCATAACTTAGGCCGACTTAAAAATATATTTTAAGTAATTATTTTCTATTTTTGTTTTACAACCGCATTAAGCATATTAAATCTATCAATCAATTCTTACTATTTTTAGATATTTTTAAATATTTTAAAAAATTTTAAACATAGTAGCATTATCGTAATTTTCTATTCTCTCAAAATTACGACAATGCCTTTACAAATATTTAAAATATCCAAAATTGATAAAAGTTGGTTTATAGATTCGACACACTTAATTTAACATATTTGTAAAATAAAACTGAAAAAGATTACCTAAAAATATTTTTTAGGCCAACCTATGAGGATTAACCCCCACATAATTTTAGCAGAAAAATGATGTTACATCTCATAGTTAAATCTAGCAAACAAACTTTTGTTGCATAAAAATATTATATGTAACTAACTTTCTAATTTTGTTTAGTTATGCAAGAGACTAATTGAAGCATATAACATATACAAGAACACTTATGTAACTATATAGCAGTCAAATAGTTGTTGCATATATATAGGGCTCCGCTTATAGGTAATGATGATTCATAGAAGCAGAGTCATTTAACTCCCTTAATTTTCAGGATTTTAATCATTGATGAAAAATTCAATCTATTCATTATATTTAAATTCACTTGTTTATGTAGGATATGAAGTTTTATCTTGATTAAGTATATGCATGGACCACATTTGCTTAAAAATATATATTTATGTATAAATTATGAAAAATATTTAGATACATTCACACTTGTATTAGAATGTAATGATATTTTATAGAATCATTTATCTACACAGTAGTGATATTTTAGATGATTTATATATTGAAAAAAACTTCTTTAAAATTGATATTTTAGCATTAAACTATTTTACTATATTGATTTCACACATTTATGATGAGACCCATGTGTAGTCAAACTAAATAAAAAAAAATTAAGCTATTATAAATAATGTTAAATATAATAAATCGAATTGATTTTCTATTAATTATCAAGATTTTAAATATGGAGAAAGTTACGTCGAAAAGAGATTTCGTAGAATCATGATCGATATGTAATAAACTATGTCATCATTAACTATAGCAAACTTTTTAGTTGAATTAATGAATTTTTCTTTGTACTTGTTGTATGGGGTTGTATTTAGGCAAATCGCTACAACAAAGTCTCCTAAATACAGCCTTTTTTCTTCTTATCTTGACATGCATTTGGCTGTATCTACTTTATTTGCCTGTAAATATACTTACATGCTACAAAAAATGTGGTTGCCCACCTTTTTATTTAATTTATGAGTGGTGGTATTTGAATAAATGAAGCTATTTCTTCGTGGATCTCAGTTGCATGTGGTATTATTTTAATTAAAATCAAGCTACATACGCTTTCAATTATGAGAACTTTTCTTATGCCATCACGGAGGTGCAACGAAATATCAACTGCTTAAATACATATAAGTAGCTAAATTAATACCTGTTACATGCGGCTAATGTCTTTGTTTCATACGGTGATTTCTCCTGTAGTGTTAAAATCATATTTGTAAATATTATAAATTGTAGAAGCTTTTCAATCAAGCTCATTTTTTTATTTTCAGACTAAAATAAAATAGTTTTTAACGCAAATAATAATAATAATAATAATCTAGATCTGTGCAAAAATGTTAAAAAATTGCAAAACCTAAAAGGTTGCAAGTTGATGGAACTAGTTCATGACATACAGGGAATTCTGTGGTTTTTTTCTCCCCCAACCATGTTATCCTCGACGCATCCAAGCTACCGATTATGTTATTGATAGATATTTAAGTAAGGCATAAAAATCACCGCGATCAAATCATGACTTGTATTAAAATAAACGCGAATTCCCAAAATTAATCAGTTGCTGCAGATTAATTAATTTTAACAATACTTTTAAATCTGAAAGTTCTAGTTGGACCATAATAACAACATTTCTTAAGAGTACACATGAATCCACTAAAATTATAAAATCAATTTTATCTTTAATTATTTAAACTAAATGGGTAAGTAGATCATAGATCATGTTTTTAGTGATTTCGATAGTTGCAACATCAATTTTAAATTCTTAAGCTCAATCATGCCATATGAAATATTGAGCTTTAATCTTAATTTGAGTGATTAATCAACGTTCCTGTGTCAGAATTTCCGAGTATTATTAATTAATTATAAGCTGTGTTAATATTTACTATTTTTTTATTCACATCAGCCAATGGGAGTCAGAGTCGGTGGTTGGCTTCGAAAACAGAGCTATGTAAATGGTCTCCTCCAAAATACAGAAGCAGCTCAACGGTCTTCGCAAGCATGATTCCGTGGGTCGGCTTTTTATATTTTTGATTTCTTAATTATTTTTATGACAGAAACACGTGCTGCCCTGGAACGCGTGTGAATGGCTGTGGGTCCCACCACATATATATTTTTTTACGTTGGGTTCACAGGAGCTCATCGTGCATGTGCTTTCTGGTACAGTGGTGATGTATCGATCCATCTCTCTTCTCGACCGTCCATTTGTGACGCACCAGACCAAGCGGGGCGAGCAACGGTCTGGATGCACCAATAGTTTCAGTTGGAATTAGTTTATGCCGGTTGAAAGTGGCGGGGTCCACTTTCAGGACGCTGAAAAAGAGGAAGACTGGACTGCCCTTTGCATGTACTGGAGAGGTCTGAAAAGGTGTTCCGATGCATGTGGGCTGTTGGTTGTTCTGCAATCGGTCCACCTCATCGGACCAATTCCGAGCGAGTGATCAGATCATCTCGATTACGCTGACTCACAGCCCAGGCTGCCCACATGTGTGCAAATAAGGCTAGAGATCCTGGATGCCGGGACGCACGTGCAATGACGAATCATGACGTTGCTTGTGGGCTGATTCGGTCTGCAGATTGGGTCCAACTTGGGTCGGGTCAAAATGATCCACAATGGCCCACCCTGCAAAGTTTCCAAGCAACTTGAGTGGGTTTTTTTGCAAAATACCTTCAGTCAGCATGCGAAATTGCATTCTAGCAACTCTGTTTATAAATTTTACAAAACATATCTTATAAATTTTGAACCTTCGTAGAACAAATCTTACTGTTAGCTTTTATGAATTCTAACTCCAAGAAGTATTATTATAAATTCTTGGGCAAGTCCGAAATGTACCCACAAGTTATAGAATCATATAAAAATTAAAATATTTTAAAATCTAAAGCAATATCAACTTGAGGACAAACTGAGTAGTTTCTAAACTTTAGAATTTCAGCAGGATTTTGAAAATATTTACATATTTCTTTAAATTCAAAACATGATAAATATATAGTAATTAAAAGATAACCATCTTACATACTTAGATAAGTTCGAACTCATAAAAACAAAAATCACATTTGCCTGAGTGTTAGTTCCCGGCTTCCTAGTCCAGTGGGAGCATTATCTCCTTGTAATAAAAAGTTGGAACATAATAAAAAAGATAAAAATTGCATTTAGGAATTATCCTTATAAGTAATTCTTAATCAAAAAATAATGTCTGTCCTCAACAATTGTTTGGGATACGATCCTTCAATAGAATTTATTTTTAGCACCAAATTTGGCTGTAAATGTCGTTGATAATGGCCTTGTGTAATGTACTTGCAATACGTGGAATTTGGATGGAGACTCTTCATCAATTTGATCCCAACTAGAGTTGATCTAGCTAGAAGTGGAATTGGCACCAATGAAGCATGTGGCCTATGTAATGATGGTATTGAAGACCCTCATCAGCTATCACCTGTTCTGGTTGTATCCTAAAACAATTGAGGCCATGAAGGAATTCAAAAACACAAGCTGAAATTGGATCTTATCACCTGCATCCAAGACATTTACTATATATATCTCTTCGTAATCTTTTAATGGCGAATTTGGCGTTTTCGAAATATTTTTCTGTCGGAGGTGCAGCAGGTAGACTATGATGAGATTCATGATGGGTGTATTGGTTACAGAAATCAATATGTTGGAGGCTAATTTGATGGGAAGAGCGTGCAATTTGATGAAAGAGCTTACACGACATTGGACTAGGCCAGCGGAAGGAAGGATCAAAGTAAATATTAATGGAGGGACAAAATCAAGAGATTAGGTGTGTTTGGCAATTATGAAAAGTTGTTAATCTGAGACTTTTTTATCTTTATCACTATCCTAATTTTTAATCATTTGTTCATTTCTTTTTTGTATAATTATCATATTTTTCAATTATTTTTCTATAATTATCTATACAACTGCACTATTTATTTTATTTTTATTCTCTTTATTTATCATTATTATCGTTATTATATCACAACACTTAAGTATTTTTAAAAAGTTCTACACACAAAAAATTCTTCTCAGAAAAGTTACGTCAAATGCCAGACACACCTTATGTGACTAAGATGGGGGCAAGGGCAATAAATGCAGATGATGAAGGTGCCCCTTTTCTTCATATTCATTGTTCCGGACCACTGGGTAATGAAGGAAGTGGTCACGTAACCTTTTAACACCAAAAAAAAAAAAAAGCACTAGCAGCCCACTTTTAAGTAAAAAAAAGAAGCTCCCGTTCAGTAGATTAGCTAATAATAAATCCATAGAAGGGTCGCATAAAAATGTAATTAGCAAAGAAAATATGTAATTAAAAACTAAAAATTCTTAAAGGTTGGTTGATTTTCATTAAATTAGAAAGAAAAGAGCTAGAGACACCTTCCAAGCTGGTGTAGAGATTTTGCATGGATTATATATCCAAACACATGACCGGATATTAATTATCGTACATGATCGGTCCATACTAATTAATTGGTTAAAAAATTCTGGCTTTAAAGTCACGTGGAATGATAGCTACAGGCAACAAAATTGTGACAGCCCAACTGCATGCTTTTGTACAATTTTTTGTGCATTGATCTTGGACCAGTGATCCTCATGATGCAGTGTGAACAGCTGATGCACCAGTAACTTTTAAAGATTGGAAGATTCCAGACATACGATCTTCCCCTTTCTTTTCCTCTCTGCCTCACTTTCTCTCTATCTCTTCATGCTCTTCCAAATAGATATAGATACATCATCTTGGCCCCATCATGCCACTAATGCTGCGGCTGCTGCTGGTCTAGCTGCAAAGCCGTTATGTTTGAAAAAAAACACACAACGATTAGTTGCCATCACTTTATCTATGTTTTCTAATTTATCAATGCATCCGTGACTCACACATATATTATTTCCATCCTTGCTGTATATATTTAGTGGGGCAGCTATATATAGGGTTTAGCATATAGGGTGTGCTGGGGAAGAGGATTACAAAAAGGAGAAAAGCTAAGGAAAAAAAAAAATTTGGAAAAAAAGTGAGAGAAATAATATAACATGATAGGGGTGGTGATTTGGAGTTAAATGAAATAAAGATAAAATAAATATTACAATGGTATGAAAAGACATGGAAATAATTGAAATTTATGATCGTCACACAGAAAAGGGTCTAGAGTGGAGAAAGAGTTCTTTTTTTTTCTTCCTTTACGAAATATGACCATAGTTTCCTTAAGTTTGCAAAATTTAATTTTTTTTTTTACTTTTATGTTTTCTAGCAAATGACTTAAAGTTTCAAATTTTGAGAGTTTGATATCTCTAATCGAGTGAAGCTAGTTCACACTTCAAATTCGATTAAAATTACATCATAAAATAAACTTTTCGTTTGCAATCTTTTTGCAGTCGAATATAAATTTTATTTCATATAGCCCTATTCATGTTTTTACTATGATGCGTGATAGAAAATTAAATCTATTTATTATATTTAGCATTATTTATTTAGCAAAGAGACTAATTTTTATCAAAATCATAATTTTATATCGACCGCATTTGCTTAAAAATATATACATAGTTATACAAATTATGAAAAATGCTTAGATAAATTCGCATTATTAAAGTGTTATAATACTTTATAGCATAATGTATTCATATGATAATAATATTTTAGATAATTTATATGCTAAAAATATAATTTTAAAACTGATATTTAACATCAAACTATTTTATTACATTGATTTTATACATTTGTAAATAAGGTACATATGGAAGTGATTCAATGTACCTCGATATATTGAAACTTTAGTGCACACAACTAAAAGAATTCAATTTCAAAAATTCTATTGATATAGGTGTATTTAACATATACATTAAGTTTTATTACTCTTTTACTTCAAAAAAAGTTTTTTCATCTCTGAAGATGCATATTTTTTATTTTTAAATATGATTATCGTAGGTATTTTAAATGGCTAAAATACTCTTGATTTTAAAAATATAAAATATAAAAGAAAGTGATTTAATGTACCCAAGTGCATTGAAATTTTAATGCACTTGGGTAAAAAACTCTTTACAGTATTTTTTTAAATATTTTGAAAAATCGTTAATCTATGTGTGTTTAATATATATATCAAGTTTATCATTTTTGTAAATGTATATATTTTTTTTCTTTGATTTTTAAAAACAAAAGGATTTTAGTTATTTTTAAAGGACTGCAATATCCTTTTTTAAAAATAATATATATACACATATTTCCAAAAATAGTGAAACTTGGTTTAAGCATACCTAGATTAATAATTTTATAAAATAATTTTAAAACTTTTTTAAAATGGGTTTTTTGCCTAGATTCACTAAAGTTCCTATACACTCAAGTATACTAAACTACTTCTTAAATATATATACACATCTCTAAAAATGAACAAACTTAGCTTATAAAGTAAATACACATATATTAATAATTTTATTAAAAAGTTCAAAATTTTAAAAAACAAGTTTCTCAGTCAAGTACACTAAAATTTCAATGCGCTTGGGTGCATTGGAGCACTTCCCATCATATACCATGACTTAGACAAATGATACGATTTCGATAATAATATAAATGACATTAAATATAATGATAATAGTATTTTGCATCAATCATCAAACAGATCAAAATAAATAAATAAAAGCAATTATCGTATACATGGGATTTTGTAGGAGCAAAACTCATCCATTATATATATCGCTAAGTTCAACATTTTTTGCAGCCAATGAAAATTGTTCCACATACCAAATGAACACGTGCAACTAAAATAATGGCTTCATTCAAGAAAATTTTATATAACACAAGTGATTAAAAAGCCCTTTTAATAGTATAAATAAATATTTTAAACAGTCCATTTAAAGTTTAATAATATTCTTTTGTTCCAAAAAATTCAATAGAAAATTCCTTCTACTAGAATCCAACCAAAGAACGCTATCTATACATTTTGGTTTTGATAGATTATATACAATGGCTTCACTTAATTGGAGGGGCCATGCCTGCAAACGTTTGAAACTAGAAAACTCAAGCACTTTCGCAAATATAAAACTTAACCGTTAAAAGTACAAATTTTTCAAAATCCAAGGATCCCTGGTCAAAATCTCCTAAGTGATATGACAATTCTTCCCCAATATCTTCACCCTTAACTACTTTTACAGGGTAATTCCTAATTTTTTTCATGTCTTATATAGACTTTTCTTTTTCTTTTATTGTCTTCTACTTGAATATATTTACTCTTCCTAACTAGTAGTAGCTCTCGCTTTTTCAAGCCATCCAAGACCAAGCTGATTGTAAGATTCTTGGATGTTACATCACTTGAACTTTTGGATCTTCTTCTTTTTTCTTTTTATCTTTTCCAAAATGTGCATCCCGCAGAAGACACTCATACATGACACATTTTCAGTTGTAGGTTGTACGGATTACAGTCTATTATGGTCCACATCATGGAAATTAATGTACACAGTACATCCTGGTGAAATCACATGGGTTGCTTATTTCACTGCCTCACCATATATATCTTCGTCTCTTGATTGCTGTAACTGCGAAAATAATTCTATATTAAAATGTTACCGTGGGAAATTTCATCAAAATGTTCAATTGGTGCGTATGTATGTCCAACTCACCTATGATATTTTAGTGTTACTAATTATCTCCATATTTAATTCATAAATGACTAAAAATATATCTAGATTCAAAAATAAAAAAGTAAGTATATATACATTTCTAAAAATAATAAAATTTAATTTATAGATTAAATACATCCGGTTTAATAGTTTTCTAGAAAATATAATTTTGGATGGGTTTGAAATAGCCTCATTTTAGACCAATCTGAAATGATTAGACCCCAACTGATATAATTAAGTACATGTGAAACCCATTTTAAGCAAAATACACCGTTAATTACACTGCAGGAAAATGTACATGAAATGTTCTCAAATATGCAGCCAGAGGGATATAATATAGGCAATAAGCATTACATGCAGCCAAAAAATTAGCTGCTTTAAAAAATTAATTGTAGTGACGTAGGATGTACGTGTATGGATTATAAAAATGGAATTTGGGCGTGGGTTGAAGAGGAGTGGTGTTGAATGGGAAAGACGATTAGTTGAATAATAATGTGTGACGCATGAGGTTTGAATCCGGATTTGAGGGTATTTTATTGACCGGAGTCATTAATTAGAGACGGACCCTTGTGTCTTGGAGCTACCTAAAGAGATTTTGCATGTTTCACTCGGTGGAATAATCAATCAAAAGGCTACAAAGGATCCATCATTTTCAAAGACAAAAGACGTTTTATCCTTATCAAGCCTGCTCTTGCCGACCATACGGATCCATCGAATGATTAATTCCATTGACATCAACGATAGCTAGATTTAAGGAAGAAGAGAACTTCATTTCATGCATTAATTAATTCCACACCATTAATGGCGTAGTTTAAGCTTAATTTATGCGATAGCATATATCATAGCAAAAATTAGCTACAACTTGTCGTTGAAAAATCATACACCAACACAGTCAAAATAAAACTGCTCCTTGACAAGACCAAGGCATACATTGCATGCCCCACGATCTATATTACTTATACACTTTAAGGAATATTGGAACTCCATCGTGTATATATATATATATACACGTTATTTGGACCATTTATCTAAAAACTTAGATCCTAAAAATATTCACCTTTCGTTAGTGAAAAACTTCAGGCGCGCCTCAACATAAAAAAACAGTACATATTTTCCAGGAAAATCCTACAATAAGTTGTGATGATGGCATATGTTGTGTTTCGCCCCTATTTCGGCCATTATAAGAAATCCTAACTAGAGGTGTTAATGATCATTGCTAACCCGTCAATCTGCTCGTCTAACTTATTTATAAATAAATTTGGGTTGGGATTTTTAAATAAATGAGTTATAATCAACCAACCCGTTTAACCGTTTAATTAAATAAATGGATTAGGGTTGAGATTTCATAACTCGTCAACCCATTTAATAACTCATTTAACCTATATAACCTGTTCAACTCGTTTAATTCATTCAACCCATTTAACTCGCTTAAATTATTAAAGTTATATATATATATATATATATATATACATGTAAACCTTTTGATTATTTTTTCTCTTTAAGTCTTCTTCCAGTCACCTAATTTTTAATTTTTCACTACTGCCCTAATTTCATTTTTCCGTTACTACCTTATTTCCATTTCTCCTACGCCGAAAACGCTCTCTCGTCTCTCCTCGTGAAATCATCATTTACTATAATCTAGACTTTCAAGTTATTTACTATAAATCCATTAACAATGCACCAACCCATTCATTAAATAGGTTGTAAATGGGTTAGAGTTGAAGTTTTTCAAATAGGTTCATAAATGGAATAGGGTTGAGATATTTGAAATGAGTTAGGACTAGGTTTAGGCTTCAACCCGTCCAACCCGATCCATTAACACCCCTAAATCCAACCATTCTTTAGCTCCATATATGTCTTTCAAAAAATCATTTCGAGTGAAGCTTTATGTTGGTCACAAAAACTAAAATAATTTGTGACTAAATCTTGGAAGCCAAAATTGTTTATTTGTCAGAGACACTTCACAAATTAAATATCTAAACCTTCTAAAGTGTTAATCCAACCCAAAATAATGCTTGAGCATGTTATTATAGAATTCTAATACTCTTCTTATCAATGGATTTAAGAGGATTATAACGTTTATATTTATTTACCTCGGTTGGTCACGACCGCTGAGATAAGGACCAGCCATAACATCGTACAATGCTGAAATCTTGTATTTATGATGTCCAGCGGAATTTTAGATGGAAGCAGTTTATCTCCCTTAATAAATAAATGAAATCTTGTTGTCTCTCTTTGAGAAGGTGAGAGCAGTCGGCTTTCCTTTAGATTGGTAGAACTTGTTGTTTCATTAACTTGATATATAATATCAGATGTCACTAATTAAAAAAAAAAAAAATTACCAACCGAGGCTAGCTCGGTTGGTCACTGACAGCGACGCTTTGTCTGTCGGTGCGGGTTCGAATCGCGGATGCGATTTTTGGCCAAAAAAAAATGTGTAGGAGCAGGTTGTCTCCTGGGTGGTGGGGGTGTGAGAGCAAGTAGTCTCTCGGTAACTTGTTGGAAGCTGTGTCTTTCAGATTCTTTCGTGGAACTGTGTCTGCATATTTCTTTGGGATGTTATGTGTATCCCCAGATTTGTAAAAATGTATCAGATCTTCAAAAAGTATGAAATGTGTTGAGATATATGTAATTACATACCAATTAAAAAAAATATATACATACTTTTATTATTTTTTAAATGCACATCTCAATAGGAATCTTATCAAATTGATTTTTAGGATATTGTTTAAATGGAGGATCTTGAATATAATAATAAGTTGAAATTTTTTAAAATACCACAATAAAGTCAAAACATGACAAAAGTACCAATTCACTTGGGTTTCACATTACTAAAGTTTCCAAATAGGACAATTTCGAGAATATATACACTAGTGAAGTTGGATGTTTGTTTAATTATTGAATGGGTATATATAAGTTAATTAATTAGATCAAACCGTCAGCAATATTGAATAGAATTAGATGGATGCGTGATGGACACATATTGTCAAGGTACATAGATAGATAGATAGATGGCGCATGCACGATGAGATTGATTTGATGATTGTCCGCAACTGGCGTGGACATTGGGAGTTCAAAGGCATATGCATAAGCATTGGAAATTGCAGGTGATATGGAGCAAAAATAGTTGCATGTTTCCGAAAAGGGATGGCAATGATAGATGGGGAAGAGCCAACAAGCGCATGTGGGTCGACCGGATGAGAGAGGTTGGATGGCCCACTAGCTTGAACTTGGCGTGCTCTTCTGCTACCCTAGTCCTTCCTTCCTCTTTTTCATTTTCTCCGTGCTACTCAACATCAACACAATGGCTTAACTACTTCCCTTAACCTTTTCTCTTCTCCATCAAACACCTCTGCCCACCTTCACATTGGCATGCTCCTTTCTTCTCAATCACCTCGGACCCACCTGCACACCGACCGACGCGACCCTCCTCCCCTGCCCTGCGTGCCCTCGCCCCTCCCTCCTGTTATTGCAAGTCAATGTCGTCCATGGCCCTGCCTCCTCCTCCTCCTCCGTGCGCCTCCCACCCTTTTCATGCACAAGCACTGCCCACTTGCCAACCTAGCTACCTACAATGTCAGTCGATGTGTCATGTGTGCGATATGCATCTATCACGCCCATTCAATTCATCATATTGTACGATTCGCACCATGTAGCCCACTTAATTTGCTGCACCTCGTAAGCATTGAAACCATAGTTTACCTCAGTGCAAAATTCAATTTTAAACTTTGTTTTTAAAATTTTTAATAAAATTATTAACCTATGTGTATTCTTTTATGACTATTTAGTAGACGTGCATCGGAATATATACACAGATTAATACATATATATAGGATAATTCCTCTTATACCCATAATAATTGTGCATAATTCCTAATGTGTCCACAACATTTCATAAATTTCTTTTATACCCATAACATTTCATACAAAATTTCTCTCATACCCATGGCGTTAAAACCATCGTTATCTATTCCATCGAAAAGACGATTTTGCCCTTTTAAATTTTTTTCTAATTAAAATAAATCAATCTTAATATGACGTTCAAGTTATTTAATATCTTGTATTAATGATTTAGTACCATTAATTGAGTCATATTAAGGTTAAATTATCTCGATTAAAAGATTTTAAATGGGCAAAATAGTCTTTTCAATAGGGTAGATAATAGTAGTTTTAACGACATATGTATGAGAGGAATTTATGGTGAAATGTTATAAGTGTAAAAGGAATTTATGAAATATTGTTGGTATATTAAAATTATGTACAATTGTTATGGGTATAAAAGGAATTATCCATGTGTGTGTATATATATATATATATATTAAGTTTTCCGATTTCTGAAGATATTTTTACACATTTTCTATTTGCTAAAAATAGAAGGTTTTACTACTGCACCTGCGTGCGTTGTATCTCTCCTCTTGCGTTACTTCGTTGGACACATGAATATATAATTAATCCCCACCCTATAACATTCCACAATATATATTTAGAAGGAAGTCACAAGCTGCAACAAATTGTAGCTACAATTCCTCTCATTTATTACGTTAGAACATCTTGTTTTTTCATCCTACTAAAAATAATTTCCATTGAAAACTTATGTTTTGTAAAAGTATCATCCTTTGAGAGTAAATCTAATAACTATTAAAATTTTTGAACAATGTTCAGCATACATAAGTGTATAAAAGTTTGCAAGACGTATAATTTTTTTTATTGGTCAATACATATAATTTGTAAAATCTTAAATAAATACATATTAATAAATATGATAAAACATTTAGATTTTAAAAAATCTTTTGAAATTAAAAAACCAAGGGTAAGTATTGAATCATTTTCCGTTGTTAAGGGGTTGTTGCTAGTAATGAACATTTTGTTGTTGTAAAATGATCATTTGAGAACTGTCTAGAAACATTATTTTTTATTTTCTATTCTTTTTTGCAAAATAGTTAATTTAGTTATATTTAATCTTAAACCAACTTTTAACAATTTTGGAGATGTATACATATATTTATTTTAGATTTTTAAATATAAGGGTATTTTAGTCATGTTTCAACAATTTAAAATGACTAAAATACTCCTATATTTAAAAATTCAAAAT
>JAXCLR010000092.1:47789118-47815829 GCA_035584095.1 Annona squamosa
TTAGCATGTTCATAAGTTACCTCATAAATAGAGAAAAGTTGTAATAAAAATAAAATAAAATACCTGGTCCTCACAATAGAGTTCGGACTGCATAAGAATTTGTGTAATGAAGGTCCCACATAGTTCAAACCGTATAGCAATCTGGAGTGTGCAGTTCCATGCACGATTTTGCACAATTTCATCTGGTTTCACCCTGATTTAGGGTGAAACATCCCCAACATGTTCTACACTACCTTGATCATCATTTAACTATTTAACACTCTCAAAATTATCAAATCAAATGTGATCTGGATCATTGAACTTTGAACTTCTTGAAACTGACACATATCGCCAACAAGCGAGTCATTTTCAACTGCTCATAAGTTTTGATTTGGGAGGAGTTACAGAAGTCATAGCATATCAACAGAAAGTGTTTTTTGAGGTCATCAACATGGCAACTAGGGCAAGCTTAGTTAAGCTCGTTTTTTATGTCAAACATCACTATTTCTGTATAATTTGGGTCCTGAATTTGCACGTACTTTCCTACTCTACACAAATTGCATCAATTGTGAGTGTTTACATAAAAATGAGCTTTCATTTCTCAAAATATAATTTAAACCATCTTAAATATCAAAATTTCATAGAATTATTAGCCAAATAAATAGTATAAATGTGATTTAACACTCCACAGCTCTCCACATAAGATATCTCTCCACCTTCACGCCTAAACGAGCATAAATCAACATCTCCACCTGATATGTGCACACAATCAACCACTATGTCCACCTCTGACACCATCTCTTTCATATAATAATACTCGGAGAACTCATAAATTTGTCACAATCAGAGATCAAGAAGATCATCGCTTGACATGCATCTTTTTATCTTCTTTGACTCGCCACTAAGAGCTTCTAGTGAACCTTGTTGTAACTCCCTACTCACCACTCAAGCTATCACTATAAGGGTACTTGAATTAATCAAGTCCAAAATGGTTCTATGATCTCAGCATATAATCCAATGTCAAGCATATTTTTAGGATCTCACGTAGCCACTGTCCAAGGCAAAACTCAAGAAAAAATCAATTTATCTACACATGCTCTCCATATATCCTTAATAATGACATAATCATACGCTACCAAATAATGTAGAACATTTATAGCTTATTTATGAAGTCTACCACTACACCTCAATCTAAACCATCTCTATATAACATCAATCTTGTAATCACACCAAACTTAATGACAAACTATTATTTCAAACTAGATTGAACTTGACTTATCTAGATCAACCTCGATTTTTGTGAACCAATAAGACCACAACTAATAATGTGGCATCATCTTGATATACATCTTCTCTTGAATCACGACACCTCATAGCTTCAGATATACACAACAGAATCTCTCTATTCATCACGTCGTTATTGATTTGGACACATCATCAAATTCATAGAATCAAAGCAAAATCTATCTCATCTAACCTTGTGATTATGTTTTTAGCACCTAAAAACATAGAAAACCGTAATTAGAACATGAAACCCAACTTTCGGATCATTGAAATTGACCCACACTCAAACATGCTTTGATACACCACTTGTATACCAAACTATATGCATCTTTCTTTTCTTCCTCCTAATGAAAGCTTAGACACCTCAATAGCTTTTTCACTCTGCTCCATTATTGCCTTTGTTCGTTTCCATGATCGTGTCCATCTTGTTGTCATTCCCTTGCCAATCATTGCTCCCTCCAGTAGTTGTCTTTGTTTTCCAGAGAAAAAGATCTACAAATCTAAAAGAGATCTATATCTTTGTTGAAATATTCTTATTCCTCATTAGATCCAACCTCCACATCGCCCACTAAATTTGAGCATGCTTAGCAAAGGCCACACGCTACGATTGCTTAAATTAGCATCACACCTCCCTCATTTATGTTTTTAGCTCCATGAAGTTGACGATCCATACCACCATCCTACGATTGTTCACCAATCATAGTTCCAAGATCCAAGCATTCCAAATCTATGAAATCTTGTGCATTAAAGTTTCACCACGATCTGGCTACTCAAATTAACATTGATTCAACTTACTCAAAAAAATAATACTAATCCACAAATCTACTCCTCTATATCTCTGATACCACTTGTTAAGAAATATACTTGAGCTTATATGTACTGTAGAGAAAATATAGATAATAAATTAGGATCAAATAAATAACCCTAAGATCATATGTGTAAGACAATAGATTTATATGAAAATTCTTCAATATAAAAGGAAAAATCGTGAAAAAGAGAAGTAATCTACTATGATAAACAGATTATAGAAATACAAACTAGAATAAGTCACACTCGTTCTCTAGATGCCTTACACCCATTCCCAAATAACCCACTCTTTTAACCCCTCTCTCACTCGCCATTGGAACATCTCAGAGGACTCCACTAAATCCCTAATTGACACTCCTTTAAATTAAACTCTCATGTGTACTTATACAAAATCAATACGCAACCCTCTTGTATATTAATTATGCACTTTTAAATGTCAAACCGTTACATAAATAACTCATATGTAGGGGTGTTAATGAATTGGGTTGGACAAGTTGTGTCTAATCATAATTCTAACCCATTTAAAATATCCCAACTGCAATTCATTTATCAAATCATTTAAAAAACTTTAATTCTAACCTATTTATTAATTTAATTCTAACCTATTTACAACTTATTTAATAAATAGGTTGGTGAATTATAGAATAATTAACCTGAAGGCCTAGACTTTGACAAACAACGATCCATAAAAAGAGACAAAAAAGTATTTTTAGCATAAGAAAAATGAAAAAAGTGCAGCAACAAAAAAAATAGAATTAAGGCAGTAGTGAGAGAATGAAATTAAGGGCGGGACAAAGACTTAGCCTAGAAAAACAACCAAGGAGTTTACTTTTATTTACATATGTATTAGACTTTAATGGGTTAAATGAGTTAAATAGGTTAAATGGATTACTAAATATGTTGGTGAAATCTATTTATTTAATTAAATAGTTAAATGAGTTTACGGATCATAAAATATTCATTTAAAAATTCTAACTTAAACTCATTTATAAACGGATTGGATGAGCAGGTTAATAGGTTGGCCATGACAATTAACACCACTACTCATATGTAGTGTTAAGACAGAGATCACATTATAAGCACACACACAAGGAACATAGAATAACGTGAATCTATTTTAAGCCTACTCTATCAAAGAAAAGAATAATTTATTAGTACTAAACAATTACAACTTTCCTCTCTAGGTAACAAACTATCACTTTTGGAGAATCTCTCTCACTAGGACTTCCTCTGTGCCTTCATAAGCCCTATGGGCCACATGTTTATTTATAACTATCATATACAACTTGTGTAAGTCATACACAATCATAAACTCATTTAATTAAGATACGCAAAATACAAGACACAACTAACAAATTTCCACCTTGGTTCAAATTCTATATACAATAAGCCAACCAACTCATAGAAAAATTTGTATCTTCATTTGCGTTCTTTCAATCATGCTCAAACTTGCATGGTCTAGCACACCTTCCTAGGTGTCACGTATTGCTCATCTCTATTATATGATCTTCTGTGGCTTCACAAAAACTCCACATGTTTACACACTCCCTACTAGTCTATAAAAGTTTCTAGTCTTTTGATCTTTCACTCTAATCATAGCTCCCTTTATTACCTTGAAAACTCCACCTCTAGTAGAAATCTCAAACTCAGCTTAACATTCTCAATGAAATTAGATTCATCCATAAAATCATGAACATGTCACACATCAGTCAACGCCCATATGAGTCTATCAAACATGTGAATCTATACTATGCTAACATTGACAACTTTGCTTTTTGCCTTGTTTGTCATATTCACCATACCACCATTGTGCTCCTTGTACAAACTAAAACTTTCCTTTGCTACACACATGTGGAAGGAACAGCCGAAATCTAAGATCTAATCATCATTGCCTATACATATTTCCGTTGTAAGAAACACATCATTGTTTGAATCCATAGCAACTGAGGAATAATCAAATGATTCTGTTTCATTTGCCTTCTCTTTCTATTTCCCTTTCTCTTTTTCTTTTTCTTTCTCTTTCTTCTAAATCTTCTTGCATTTATAATAGATTCTTCTTATGTGACCTTCTTACCTCATTCTCAACACTCAATATATCTATTCGGTCTAGATGAACTTCTAGATCCGTTTGGATTGTTTGATGGTGGATTACCATTCACAACCAAAGTGCTCTCATTATCTGATGATCTATTATCATTATTCTTTTTACGACTCTTATTCATTAGTAGAAAAGCAATAATGTCATCAGAATCCAAAGTATCCTTCCCAAACAACAACATTATCATAAAATGATCAAATAGAGCAGATAATGAAGCTAACAAAAGTAACGCATTGTCCTCTTCTATAATTTTCTCCCTTAAAGCAGCTAAATCTGTTGTGGTCCTATTGAATTTATCTAAATACTTTCCAAGATTTCCACGTTCTTCAAATTTCAGAGCATTTAATTTCTTTCTCAAATATAATCTATTAGTTAAAGATTTAGATTATACTTGATTCCCAACTTTGTCCAAATTTCTTCAATATCTATTAAACTAATCACCTCTTAAAGAGTATTATCTAGAAGATACATCCAAATTTTGCTAGTTACCAGATTTTTCATATTTTCCGGTCATCATCCCTCATCTATCATATACCTGCCCATTGAATGGTTCTACAACAAAATCAGTCACCTTTATGCTCATTCATTCTTCAAATAAACTCCTTAAAATAAGGGGATGTTTAGTAATGTGTAAAATGGTGGGATTGTGGGAAATGGTGGGAAATCGAAAAGAGAATATTTTGATAAATGTGTGATTGAAAGGAAATGATAAGGATATAGTTGGAATAAATAGGTTTGTTGTACGTAGTTGGTAGGAAAAATGATTAAATATAAAGGTAAAAGTGGGAAAAATAGTGCTATTGATGAAGAAATAATTAACCTTGGAAAACTAAATAACATAAGAAATCATGCTTCTCAATTACCAAACAAAGCCTAAGTCAAAATCTGCCAAATTTGAATCATTGACGTGACCGAGAATTTCTCAAAACACAAAAAATGACTCTTGAATCACTCAAATTAAACACTAAGATTACCAGATCTAAGTAAACAAAATCTTGTTACTTTAGTAAAATATTCGGTCCGTCATGATAGATACATTGAGTACGTCACCGTCTAAAAAGTTAACCCACACTACAACAGCCACAACCTGCGATAACTCATTGCCACACATCACTACCGGGACTATTCGGATCACCAATCGACTTTGACAAATGTGCACATCCACGAAATCTGACCTCATTAATGTTGTCAATTCACCAGACTCCCCTCCAATCATCGCACCTGCCCAAAAAATACCGTCAATCTGCCTGTCTTCTATGCTACCAATAGATTTAGCAACCTCTACTGGATTTTCCTCCTTGCTCTCTAATGAGAACCACACCTTAACAGACCCACCTATCTGTCTCATTTATGATGAAAATTACGGCCCACCAGAAACAGTCATCAGCCTCTACTGCTCCTTGTTTAGCCTGCACACCGGTTTCCTTAGATTTATCGAGCCACATGAAAATGTCCTCCTTACCAAATTGTCAAACCACTTAAAATCACACTAATCCATACAATAGATCACTGTGACCGAGAAAATTTTGAAATATCTTAGCCATCAAATCCACATATTTTCTGATAACCCTCCAAACCTCAACGACTTTGGATTTTCCAACCACAAAATCTAAATTTCTCTTCTTGAACCTAGCTCTGATACTAATTTGTTATGAGTGAGATCATAATGGAAGCAAAAATAAGGAACTTGGAGAATAACATGGATCGGCTTCAAAGCTACTCCAACAAAGAAATGAGCAATTTATTAATTACCTAACAATTATAACTTTTCTCTCTAGGCAATAAACTACCTCTTTTAGAGAATCTCCCTCATCGAGACTCTCTCCATGCCCCTAAAAGCCCTATAGACCATATGTCTATTTATAACTCTTACATACAACTTGTGTAACCCATTCGCAATCCCAAACTTACTCAATTAAAATACGTAGGATATAAGGCACACCTAACATGTAGAAAATATGATACAACCCTAATAAAAAAATTTTATATTGAAATATTATTAAAATTGAAAAAAAATTTTATGTAGTGGAAAATAATTGATTGTATTAAAAATTAGAAGAATTTTTTAACAATTGAAAATCTCATCTAATCTCACCCATGGGATATATAATTTCGAGCTAGCATTAAATAGTGATTCTAGCATCACCTAACCACTCCACCTAAAATAGAAGAATGTAACAATGGGCTAGCATTAAAGAAAGTAACGTATGACAATGCTAAAACCACATAAAACCCATGAATCACCTATAGCAATTTTACACTTAAAGAAGATACGAAGACTATAAGTTTAGGAAAAGAAAAGAAAATCAACATGCCATCAATGAATGATCGATTTTCTAATTGAGCAATGGATATGATATCTAGCTGTAGATATAATGAAGACTTCTTGCAAATAATAGCAACTAATAATCTACATCAATATAAGTAACTCTAGTTTACTCAAGAAAATAAAAAGATAAATAATGTGGCCACCACATTTGGTTGGTAACGCATGCTAGCCCTTGGCCAGCAAATGTGTTCTAGTCCCTTAGGTGCAAGGTCTCAACTATGGGATCTTTGTCTCCCATAAATATAAGTAGAAATTTTATATCTCTTGAGTATATGTGGGAGCTTATTGCATCCCTTAAGGATAAGTGAGAATTTATTATTTCCCGTATAAATGAGCTTGATTGTAATATCAAATGTAATATTATACAATATCAATAAAAAAATATTATGACTACAACAAATAATGATTAGAGTTCCCTGTAAGAATTTTGGTTTTTGGTAATGGAAATTATCTTGCAAGAAATTACAATTTGATTTTTGAAAGAAAATGTTTGGTTGCTGACAATTGGTTGCATATGTCATGTAGTAGCAACTAAAAAGAAATTTTTTTATTTACATAATTCTGATTTTTAAAGTTGACCCAAATCCTAGACTTGAAACTAAGGTCTTATTTAAGGGGACTAAACTCCTCACCATTGGGACCAACAGGCAATCAAGAAGAAGAAATTTTAATCGCTAATAATTTATAATTATTACGTGCACACAACTAAATTTGATTTAGTTGTAAAAATATTATCATAGATCGAAAAACTTTTCCATACCAATGAAAGCATCATTATAATGGAGTGAACCCTTATTGATGCGAGGTTGATTATAGATAGGTCCTTCCATTCTGTTCAAGTTCATCTAAAATTTATACATGTATAATATTTAAGTAGTCAACAATAACACTTTTCAAAGCTTAGTATTCCACAAAGTAAGAGGGCTCGAAAGTCTTTAGTTGCAATTCATCAAGGACTTAATTGCAAGGCTGAAGAATTGGTCCATCACAATGTAATTATTGTTGAGCTATCATGGATGAAAGATAATCCTCATGAAAAAAAATGATATAGTATATTGTCATAAATGAGTTCAGACTAGGGCTGTAAATAAGGTCAATCCTAACCTAGACACGACTATCTCATACCAATTTCTATTAGTAGTCAGGTTGGGATTTTAAGAATTGGGGTTGTACAAATCAGGTTAAACCCAACTGAAATTTAAAATCATGTTGACTTAGTTCAGGAGGGTTAGTAGACCCAACTCAACCTATACTTCTATTACATATAATGTAAAAATTTTCTTGGTCTAAGGTTATACTTCTATGTCATTCATTGGTCTCCTCTCCGCTATAGCCACGATATAGCTCCAACGCGCAGACTTCTTCCTCCCTTCTATCGTAAGTAATCACTCATATCTTCTATCTGTTTCCTCTCTTTCCCTTCTTTCTCCTTATAGTTAGCGTGCCCTGCTAACCACCCTGTTTTTCTCCTCTTTGCCATTTGAAGCATCCCTCTTTCCTTTTTCTCTTCTTTTTCTCCCTCCCTCTCTCACTCCCTTCCTAATCCTCAAAAGGGAATATATTTATTCTCAAGTTTCAAAAAATTTTCTTCATTTTCAAATTTGCACAAGAATTATAGTCTAGACTAGATACATACACACTCATTAAGCTTGGAGCAAAAGGTAGGAAGATTTTTCAAGGATTTGCTCATGTTTCAATGATATGATATAAGTTTTCTGAGTTCTTCTTCATTTTTAAGCACATATTAATGTAGTTACAAGTCATCTTTTGTCTTGATCTATTAATAGATGATTTTATTCTTGTGATAATGTGAATATTAGTTTGCCTAATATGAAATTGATTAGATGTGCTGGGTTTGGAGAAAATGCTATATTTGAAATGCAATTTCCCTTAATAGGAAACATTTTGATTCTATTCTAGAATACTATTGAATTTTTTTACAAATATTTTTGCCAAGTTTATCTATTCAAATTGTCTATTGAAACTTGAAAACTATTGTAAATTTTTTATTCTAGAAATTTATGTCAACAATTTACTATTTTTAATGTCCATATTTCAACAATTTATCATAATCATTAACTTGATTTTCAACCCGAATCAAAGTGATTTCTATAGGGTTATTTAGGGTTAGGTTAAGCTTTGAAAAATAATATTAAAAGTAAGGTTAGGTTTCAAGTTTTATAAATAAAGATGGAGTTGCAAAAATTCCAACTTGAGTTAACCTGACCTGATTTACACCCTTGGTCTAGACACATGGAAATACTAATACCGGAGATGTCAATGGGAAGTGGTAGCAGAAGAAGATGACCAAGGAGAGTTAATAGAGAATAATAGTAAGTTGGTGGAGGACAAGAGGCCAAGATTGAAGGGCAAGATATCAAGATTGGAGGGCCCAACCTAGGTGATATGGTGAGTTTAAGTGGCAATGTTCCTGTAGGAGTGACTAATTCTCAAAAGTAATTTCAACAATAATTAGAGAAGTGATTGGGACAGATTGAAGGAGAAACTAAGTATGGTTATTCATTCTATTATGAAGGATATGCATTGAGAAATTCATCATGCTATTGATTCAAAATTACCAACGGAGAGAGGGAAATCAAGAGGAGAGATGAGAGGCTAGATGTGAGGTCAAATAAGAGGATAAATGGGAAGATAGGCAGCAAGTTAGACTCATACTTCACATAATATAATGGCAGGGTGAGTGATACAATCTAAGGTACAATTACGAATAAAGGAGAAAGTACAAAAGGAAAGGAAAAACATGAATGTATTCCAAAATATGGATCTCATAATCTTTATAGGAGAAAAAAGATTTTTAAGTGGTGGCTAAATAGGTGTTTTGACTTGAGAAAATGTTTAAGTATTTGAAGTGCTCATAGACTCGAAAGGTCGATTATGCCATCTTTATTTCAGAGGGTGACACAAATAATTGATGGGATATTGAGAAGTTGTTGCATCCAAACAATAGGGTAAATCTCATAGAAAAAGAGTTTTGAGTTGTATTTTATCAATAGTTTCTACTAATGAGCAATAAAGAAAGTAGGGCTATAGAGTTTGTTGTGTTAGAACAAGAAAATATCATGCTCTCTCATATTTTATATTGTGGATATAGACTAATTTCAAGGAGACAACACGTTTGTTTAGTGATGGTTTAAAGTCATCTATCAGGGAAAATCTTTCAACCTTTAAGTTGACTAAGTATACTAAGATCTTAGATCATGTCTTTTGTGTTGAGTAAGATGAGATTGATTGAGCTTGATGGCAAAAGAAGACAAGGGAGGTAAATCCCAATAGAAATGCAGGAGAATTCTTAGGCCGTAACTATATGTAAAGGATTAAGGGTCAAGTAGGACAGCACCAACCACAACCTTAGTAGGGCCATATACCAATTGTGCATTATGCAATAAACATTACTTGGAAGAGTGCAAAGCAAGGCAAGATATCTATTTTCGTTATAGAGAAGGGGGATACTAGAAGAAGAATTGCCCTCTTGCAATGATGAAATGCTTTGATTGTGGACAATATTATCATAGGAGGGAGAAGTGCCCATAGCTAAAAGTTGGAGGTATTCGACCTAAATGTCCTATATTGAATCCCACCACAACAATAACAGAATATGGTAATGAGACTTGCATTATGATCATGGTAGATTTAAAGGCCACCCTAGTAGCAGGAACATTATTGGCCACCTCCCTAATATAAACAAAGACCACAAACGAATGTCATAGTCCAAGCTACAACAGTAGAGGAATTCTATGCAAACTTAATAGTATTAGATACATTAGAGTGTGGTGTTATTTTAGCAGTGAACTGGTTGTTTTAGTTGAGAGCAATTGTATACTATAAGGAGAACCTATTTGTGATTAGACCTTAGGACACCTTGCTCTTCACATTAATTTGTTACAAAACCAGAAAGTGATGTTCCTAAGTTGGTATCAACTATGAGAGCTATGAGCTTTACTTAGAAGGAATGTGTGACATTTTTAGCAATAGTGGTGGATATGGGAATAGAAATGAGAAGACATGAAGAGATAATGGATGTTAATTTATTGACATATTTCCAAAAGATTTGATGAGTTTACCTCTAGATAGAGAAGTGTAGTTTACTATTAAGTTGTATGTATGTACAAAACCCATTTCGAAGGCTTCTTACTAGATGACAACTATAAAACTTGAAGAGTGAAAGAAGCAACTACACAACTTATTGGATAAGTGATTTATACAACTAAGTACATCATTGTGAGGTGGTCTAGTGTTATTTTTGAAGAAGAAAGATGATAATCTTCAAACTTGCATTAGTTATAGAGAGCTAAATAAAGTAAATGTGGAGAACAAGTACCCGTTGATGAGGATTAATTACTTATTAGATCAATTAAAAACTTGTATATTCTCTAAGATTGATTTGCAATTTAAATACCATCATATGCAAGGTAAGGATGTGCCAAAGTTGACATGAAGTATGGTCATTATGAGTTCTTGGTAATGCCATTTGGGTTAATCAATGCCTTAGCATTCTTTATAGACTTAATTAAACAAGTAACTAGCATTCTTTATGGTGATTTTCATTGATGATATTTTAATATATTTGAATAATGATAAGGAGCATGAGCAGCATTTGATAATGACCTTGTAAAGATTAAGAGAAGAGTGGATTTATGTAAAACTCAAGAATTATGATTTTTGGCTACGAGCAGTATCATTCTTAGCTCATGTGGTGTCAGTAGATGGTATAATAGTGGATTGTTATAATATAGAGGCAAAACTGAATTAGACAACACCAACTAATGCGACAGAGATGATGAGTTTTTTAGAGTTAGAAAGATATTATAAGAGATTTTTGGTGGGATTCTCTATGAAGCTAACTCAAAAAGGAGTAAAATTTATTTGGATGAATAAATATGAAGATGCTTTTTAGGAGTTAAAGAGGAGACTAATAGAAACACTCATTCTTATAGTGCCTATGGAAATAGTAGGCTTCGAAATATATAGCAATGCATTAGAGAAAGGATTAGCTTGTATCCTTATGCAGAATGGGAAGGTGATACTTATACATGTAGATAGTTGAGGCCTCATGAGTAGAATTATTTCACATGATTTGGAGCTGGAAACTGTGGTATTTGCATTAAAGATTTGAATACCTTACCAACATAAGGAGAGAGATGATTTATACACTGGTCATAAGAGCTTGAAGTATATATTCACATAAAAAGAGTTGGAGATAGAGAAGATGTCTAGTATCGTTGAAGAATTATGACTTAATTATTCACTATCATCTAGAGATGGCGAATGTAATAGTAATACACTGAGCACGAAGTTGAATAGTATTATAATGAGTTTGATCACTGATCGGCTAGAATTTTTTGAGGAGGTGAGAATGATGGATTTGCATGTTGGTGTAGATAGATTGGCAACACAAGTGAGCGAGCAAAGATTGTGGCCTACTGTGATAGATGAGATTAAGCAAGCTTAGAATGATACAATGGATGAGAATTTCTTAAGGATCAATAAGAGGGCAAAGAAAGGTGACTTAGACAATTTTATAGTCGATAATAATGATATTTTCAAATATAGAAGAAGAGAGGTCATTCCTAGGAGGGCTTCAGTTATAGTAGATGTGTCACAGGAGGCTCATTATTTTTATACACTATTCATCCTGATAGTATAAAGATATATGAAGATCCAAATTTGTAGTTTTTGAAGTGGGATGAAGGTGATGTGGTTGGGTTTGGGGCAAAATGTTTAACTTACCAGCAAGTTAAAGCTAAACAGCAAAGACCAAGAGGACTACTTTAGCGTACAGATTTCATGATAGGTTTACGAAGGATGAGCAAAGGATTGATAGTATATAGTTGACTATGGACAAGTTGACTAAGTTAACACGTTTTATTCCGGTCAACATGACCAACACAAAAGAGAAGTTCGCTGGATATATTAGAAAGAGATAGTGAGTTTGCATGAAGTGCTTAGAATTATTATCACAGATAAAGATTCCACCTTCATTTCGATGTCTCGAAAGTTATTACATACAAATATAGATACCAATTGAAAATTAGTTTTGGCTTTTATCCTTAGACAAATGGGTAGACAGAGAGGGTTAACTAGCAGCTTGAAGATATGTTGAGGACATTCATGCTGGATTGGAGCAATGCCCGGAGTGAGTATTTGGCTTTAACAAAATTTGCATATAATAAGTTACCATTATAATATCAAGATGGTACCATTTGAAACATTATATGGTAGAAATGCAGATCACCAGTATGCTACGATACTATTAGAGAGAGCAAAATCGTGTCCTTAAATGATAGCAAAGACGGAAGGTATCTCATACATGTGAAAAATATTAATGGAACAATCTGAATAAAAGAAATTATGCAGATACCAGGAGGAGGCCCCTAGAGTTCATGGTGGGAGATAAGGTATTCTTGATAGTGTCATTTATTAAGAGAGTTATTTAATTTTGGAAGAAAAGAAAGTTGAGTAAAAAAATATGTAGGTCCTTATGAGATATTAAAGAAGATGGAAAAGTTGCATATAGGTTGACTTTTTGACTTTACACTTAGCGATCTCAAGAGTTCACAATATATTTCACGTACCAATGTTGAGAAAATATGAACTAGATCCATTCCATTTTTTAAGCCAAAGTAAATCCTTATAAAGATAATTTATAGTATAATGAGAGGCTAGTCTGAGTATTAGACACTAAGACTATGCAACTGAGAAACAAGGAAATTGGATTTGTGAAGGTTCAGTAGAGTATCCATTTTTATAAGGAGGCAATGTGGAAGCAAGAAGATGAAATATAAGCCAAGTATCTAGACCTCCTAGCATAACTGATTTTTGATGGCGAAACTATTTCTAAAGTGAGTAAGATATTGGCATACAACGACGGGTGTGTCATTAGGAACGCATGATTACTAATCTCAAATTATACTGCACTACATTAAAACTAAAAACTAATTATAACGTAGAAAATAGTGAGATGGGTCGAATCCACAGAGAGACAAAGAAAGTTTAAATTATTTGGGAAAAGAAAATTTTATTAAACTAAATTATCCAAAACAAACTTACAACTAAAAATTAAAGTGCGATAAAAATAACCGTAAATAAAATCCAATTGATCCAATTGAAAATAAAAAATAAAAATCTAAAATTAAGTAAGCAAAAGAAAACAAACTTGGATGGCTTACGCAAAGAAGGTCTCCTCTCCCGAAGTTTCTCCAAACTCATGAGCTTAAAAACTGAAGATGGAAGTGAAAATTAGGAGCAGAACTTCACATCCCCTAAACCATGCCTGCACCTCTTGTATAGATGTGGACACTGCGTTGCGCAAGAATTGTGTTCCACGCAAATCGAGTGTATATGTCCTTCCAACGGGCAAAATTAATCTTGTTGCCTACAAAGCAAAACAGAATATGAAGGGGTTGAGCATGATTGCCAGCGTAGCTTGCTTGCGTACTGGTTTACGTATTTTAGCTAGCCTGGAATGGATGGCTGAATAGGAGTAGTTCTTCTTGGATTGTTGGTCCCGTCGGTTGATTTAGAATAGAAAAGGAGGTGGTGGCGTGACTACCCCTTTGCTGATTGCTTTTCTCTTTTTTTTTCTTTTCTTTTTTTTTTTTTTTATTGTCTGCTTGCAAGCACAAAGATGAGCAATGGAATTTCTATGCGTTGCTTTTCTGGTTTTCTGCATCTAGGTTGCTGCTGATTTTTTTCTCTTGCTGCTAGTTGTGATGGCCCGTCCACTTAATAAATCAAGTTGCTAATTTGATTGAATCTGCTCACTGTAGTGTTGAAGGAATTGGGCACAGATGCTTGAATTTAGATTTGTAAAAAACAAATAAGCTATTTTCGCAAGGGTGTTGAACATCATTATTGAATGCTTATGGGTCCACGAGCAGACCTGTTTTTGGGAAGAAAGCAAGTACCAGAGTGGAGAAGATTTTGTACTCCACTTATGCATTTTAATTGATGGACGTGTAATTAGATTTTTACAATATGTATGGCCCAAACACATGTATAATTCACCCACTATTTTTAATAATCCACGATAATCTCAAAATTTTAGATGGAAAGCATATTTTTCAAATAATTTCCCATAAAACCCCTTTACTAAATGAAATTTTCATATTTAAAAATTGATAAAAAAAATACGAAATTATCAGATATAATACCTCAAGGTATTTATTTATAAATATTATTAGAGGGACTATTTTGAAAATTTTCAAAATTCTTATAACCCAAACCACGTGAAAGTTGCAGCAGACATTGCTTAAAAAACAGCAACAATAAAATTGAAAACAAAAAAGAGAATGGAGAAAAGGGAGAAGAAGAAGGATGGGAAGGAGGAAAGCAAGAGAAGGGGAGGAAGAGAGGGAGAACTTTATGAGATTTATTTTGGGTTATGCAATGAAGTTTTGATGGATTTTCTTTGAAAGGGTTTGAATCTTGAAAGATTTAAAAAAAGTGCGAGAAAATTAGATAAGTAATTTCTTCTTAACTTTTTCTATTTTCTTATCTAATATATTTATTTAATATATTGTAATGTTTTTGAAGTAATTTAGCATATATTTTTTATGTTGAGATTAGAAACTTTAAAATCTAATAGGATAGAGAAAATAAGTTTTTAGAATAATATTTTATAATGAAATATACTAACTATTTTTAAAATTTTGAAGTGATGTAAAACATAGGTGTTTGGAACTTGAAAATAAAAAAAAAGGATATATAAAGATGAAATTAAAGGAAAGAATTATAAAGAATATTGTTATTACTTTAATGTAGATTAAAAATAAAGAAGACATTGAAGTCTTATCGAGCCCTCACGTGTGGATTTGAAAATTTTGCGTATGAGGTAAGTGGGATATGTCTGCTTGTGTTTTGATGCTTATAGATGTTTATTTAATTCAGACATGAATGTTTTGTGATGATTTGAATGTTTTATATGATATTTTTGTGAAAAAATTCTTTTTTAAGATGAATGCACTTTAGTATTTTCCATATAAATATATAAGAAGTTATCCTATGCATTTACATGCACCATAAGTTCCCGTGCATTTGGCTCAAAATGGATTCTACATGCATTTATATATATTAATTCTTTAATCATTTATCTATATATAATTTATATCTTAGATAGATTACATATTGGAAAAACAAAAAATTGGTGTTTATATCAAACTATTTTATTATATTGATTTTGTACCATTTTCAGATAGGTCCATACACATATCCACATTGAAGAAACATTAGTATACTAATAAAAGAAAAATTCTAAATACAAGTGGTAGAAAATATGTATATTTTATAATCGTGTGAGGCCCATTTTGAGTTAAATGCACTATAACTTATGCTACATGTAAATGCATTGGACAACTTCTATATATGTAGGAGTCAACTAACCTTTTCAAAATTTAAGATTTTGATCTTTAATGAAAAATTCAATATCATTTGTTTGTTTAGGAGACCAAGTTTCCTACTTATCAAATATATTTATAAGCAATATTTGTTGAAAAATATATATATTCATATGTAAATCATAAAAAATGCTTAGATTCATTTACCTAATAATTCTTCATAGAATCATTTATTCACATATAAATGATATTTTAAATTATTTAGATGTTGAACATACAACTTTGAAATTGATATTTAATATTAAACTATTTTATTATATTGATTTTTAATGGGATCCATGCATAACGATAGTAGACAAATAAATTTTTTTTAAGAAACTATAAATCATGTTAAATATAATAGATATTGCGGATTTTCATCAACTATTATAATATTAAAAATTAAGAGAGTTATAGAAAAAGAGTTTCATAAAAGCGGAACCGTTTGTATATAAGTTCACTTCTGTGAACTCTCTTTTCTATGTAACCTTCTTTATTTTTAACATCTAATTGATTGATCAAAAATTCATTTTATCTATTATGTTTAGCATTATCTATATTATCATAAAAAAATTTCATTTGTCTAGTATCATTGTACATGAGTTCCATTTATAAATGTGTAAAATCAATATAATAAAATAGTTTAATACCAAAATATCAATTTTAAAGTAGTGCTTTCAATTTGAAATATCAATACTATATGGAAAAATGATTTTGTAAATTGTTGTTATTATATTATAATATATGTGAAAATAGATCTAAACATTTTTTATAATTTACATACACACACATATATATTAGCAAATGTGGCCCATGTATATACTTGATTTGGATGAAACTTATCATCCTGGCTAAACAAGTGATGTTAAATATAATAAATTAATTGAATTTTGAATCGATCATCAACATCTTAAAAATTAAGTTAAATGAGACTGCTTCTATGTAATTAGTTTGCATAAAAGTGAAGTCATATACTATCTTCAAATTTAAGATTTTCTTCCTTAATGAAAAATATAATTTATTCATTATATTTAATATCACTTGTTTAGTTACAAAATTAGTTTCCATCCAAATTAAGTATCTTTATGGGTCATATTTGTTAAAAAATACATATTCATGTGCAAATTATGAAAAACGCTTAGATTCAGTTACACATAAATTAGAATATAATAATAATTTATAAAATCATTTGTCCACGTAAAAATTATATTTTAGACAGTTTAGATGTTGAAATACAATTTTAAAATTGATATTTAACATTAAATTATTTTATTACATTGATATTTAATGAAGTCCATGCATGATGATATTAGATAAATAAAAGAGTTTCTAAGATATTATAAATAATGTTAAATACAATAGATGCAGTGGATTTTTCATCAACCATCAAGATATTAAAAATAGATAGAGCTACATAGAAAAGAAGTTTATAAAAGTGGGACTGTATATACCCTTCAAATTGATTTTTAAAAAATAAAAATAAATTTGTAAAAATGTTATAAAATGACAAAACTTGATATATAGATCAAATAAAATTAGGAAAATATGTTTATGAAGAAAAAATAAGTAAAATAAAATAAAATAAAATAAAATATATGAATGTTGTATTTTTTAACTTAAAATACATCATAGTGTATATAAACATACTTCATCATGGTGTAAAGGGATCTAAGTGTCTTTCATAATTACACATGAATATATATCTTTTCAATAAACTTTGCACATAAATATATGTGGTCGAGATAAAACTTGATCTATTAGATAAATAAATGTTGTTAAATAATGAATGGATTGGATTTTCTATCAAGGATTAAAATCTTAAATTTTAAAGGGTTTCATGCCTTACTTCTATGTAATTATATATAAGGAAAAATATTTAAGTACAAACGGACTATACCATAATTATAGTGCAAACAGCCCATAATAGGCCTCACATGTATTAAAATTAATATCTACTCTTCTCATTGTATTTAAAATTATTTATTTTGATAACATATCAATTTTCATCGAAATCTAACATGTGTATATGTCTCATCTTAAATAGTACAAAATCAATATAATAAAATAGTTTAACTAAAATATTAATTTCAAAGTAGTATTACCAAGATCTAAAATGTTTGGAGTACGTTATTTATATGGATAAATGATTATATGAAGTATTTTAACATTCTAATATGTGTAGAGCCCATTTGGCAGCTAATTACACAAGATTGATTCTCATACATATATTGACCCTTAATAGGAAATTTAATCCATTTATTATATTTAATATCATTTATTTAGCTAGGAAAAAAATTTCGTCCAAATCAAATACGTGCATGAGTCACGTTTTCTGTTTTTGAAAAATATATATTCATGTATAAATTATATAATGATATTTTATAAAATCATTTATCTACATAGAAATTATTTTCTAAATAGTTTAGTTGTTAAAAATACAACTTTAAAATTGATATTTAATATTAAACTATTTTATTACATTAATTTTATTCATTTGTAGGTAAGGCTCATGTATAGGGATATTAGACAACTGAAGGAGTTTTCAAATTATTGTAAATAATGCAAAGTAGAGTCGACGAAGTGGATTTTCTATCTGCCATAAAGATATTCAAAATGGGAGGAGTTTCATATGCATGTTGATTCTATACGACCAGTTTATATTGCAGCTTAATACGGGTAGCTAAAATCATTTTAAAATTTTTTTTTATACATACAGGCCTTACTTGGATCTTCAATCTTATAAAATTTGACGTTTTTAAGAATTTATTTTGTATCGTCTTTTAATTTTTAAAAAACTTAAAACAGGGCATGGGTACATTACATATTCGTATCTTTGGGGTCTTTCGTTTCCCTGTCAATCAGCGTCGGTTAGCTTGAGAGTTGGGCCTTCTGGAACAAGAAATCTACCAGGCCCAGAAAATTGAATACAACCGTGCTGAATCTGTACACTCTAAACAGAGTAAATTCGAGTTTTTTACATTTTTGTCCTTCTAATTATGCATATTTGGTGAGATCTAAAAAAAGATAATGATGCATATATGCTTTTTAATCCATTAGTTTCGTGTATTTGCTTTTCAAATTTTATAAGTTTGCTCACTTTTGCATTTTAAACCTATTGTTAAAACACCCAACTGCTATTATTTATAAGTCTAAAATAACTTTATAACTTAATTGAGTCAACTCATATGCGTAGACAAGACAATTTTATATGGCCTAATCAAGATAACTCACAATGATAAGTCAACTTATGCGAATGAGTCAACTTAAAATTTCAAACAGTGCGACATTTTACGTAGCCAAGTTTTGCTAAAGATGATATTATCAGTTAAAAAATTTTGTACAACAGCTACTTACAAATTTTCTGTTCATTAGGATTTAGGTGTTGTACATTAACAGCAGGGTTTGAAACACGAATGAGGCAAACTTACAAGGTTTAAAAAGCAAATATGCATAGTTGGAGGACCAAAATGAAAATAACCCAGCAAATTCTATTTTGTGGAAATTGCGCATTGGATGGTAGATTAGATAATTAAGGTCGGACTTGGAACGTTATGAAGATGCATGCAAAGATACTGAAATTGGGTGTGCGACGGATACCTTTGAATTGAAAACAAAATTAGGGAGGGAACCGTGAAGAAGAAAGAGACTGAGGGCAGTAGTCGTTTAGACTTTAGACATGATTGTGGTGTAGTTGTAAGAGGCGGGAGTAGGCACCGTCCGGCCGGCTAACCAGCTCGGGATGGCTGCCCTGTTCCACGATGCACCCCTCCTGCACGACGCAGATGCAATCCACGCCGCTGATCGTCGACAGCCGATGAGCCACCACCACTGTCGTCCGCCTCCGCATCAGCCGATCCAACGCCTCCTGCACAATGCACTCCGACTCCGCGTCCAGCGCGCTGGTCGCCTCGTCCAGCAACAGTACTGCTGGGTCTCTCAGCACTGCTCTCGCGATCGCTATCCGCTGCTTCTGCCCGCCGGACAGCTGCACACCTCTCTCCCCAACTTGCGTCTTGTATCCATCTGGCAAGCTGCTCACGAACCCATGCACGTTGGCGGCTTCGGCGGCCTCCATCACCTCGGCGTCCGTCGCCCACTCTTTGCCGTATGCAATGTTCTCCATTATGCTTGCTGCAAACAGCGCCGGCTCTTGCTGCACCAATCCCATCTTAGACCGGAGTGATTTCAAATGCAGACCTCGGATGTCCTTCCCATCCATCAATACCTTCCCTGCTATCGGATCATAGAACCGTTCAATCAATGCAATGATGGAACTCTTGCCAGACCCACTTGCGCCCACCAAAGCTACGCTCTTGCCTGCGCGTATCCGCAGACTGAGATCCTTCAAGATGAGGGCCTCGGGCCGAGATGGGTAGGCAAAATCAACGCACTGCAGCTCAATCTCTCCGCGGATGGATTCAACTGGCTCATCTTTTGGGTCATCCGCCTCGATATTCGTTTCTCTGTCTAGGATGGAAAATACGGAGCTAACAGCGCCCCCTCCGCGGATGATTTCAGGAGCCAGGCTGACGGTTTCGGCGACAGAGTTGGCAGTGATGGCAAGGACAATAAAGACCTTGATGACCTTGGAGAAGGTGGAGGAACCATGGCTGACAAGGTGGGCACCGTACCATAGAATGAGTGCCTCGGAGGCATAGAGGGCCAGCTGGGAAAGGCCGAAGAGGAAGCCGGAAGTGTGGCTGCGGCGGAGGCTTTGGCTTTGCGGCAGGCGGAGCTCGTGGCTGAAGAGGGAGAGGATTTTGTCTTGCGCATTGAAGGCCGCCACGGTGCGGATATTGCTCACTCCTTCCCCAGCAATCATGCTAGCTCTCGCATGGGCCTTTGCAGTGTCCCCGGCGAATCCTTTCAAAGAAATTTGCTGCGGAAAGAACAGAAATAGTGGTTAGTGGATTGATTTTGCCGGAGTGGTAAAAAGAGTTGCAGTGAGTCACTGACGCTTGTGCAAAAGAAAATCCATGATACAACCGAGACATGGGGCATATATAACCACAAAAGACGAGGAAAAAGGAACTCATAAATGTTAATGGTGAGAAAATGCCACATTGTTAAAAAACTTAGAGAGTTCCTAATTCTAGGCTTCCTAACTTGACTAGTCATCTTGGGATAGAATTGGCTCATTTTCAACATAGTATCAAAGTCAGACATAAGCCCATTTGTATTTATTCTCATGTATAATGTGTCTGAACCGGTGAGAAAATCTTACATTAGAACCAGCCCATTTCCAACAAGAAAATCTTCAACATTCAGGTATTGCATCATCTCTAGAGAACTCGATATCACATGTTTGGAACAGAGAATTAAGCAGTTGGGGGTAGTTACCTGTGCAAAATTGGCCAGGACGAGGAGTGGGAAAGTGGCAAGAATAAGAAGGGAGACCCGCCACTCAATCATGAAAGCAACGAAAAAGGAGGTGAGAAGAGAAGTCATGTTCTGCAATATCACAGATATCCTCTCAGCAATAGCAGACTTCACATCAGCAGCATCTGTTGCCAAGCGTGCAGCAAGTAAGCTGGAGTTGTTTGCTTCTTCATCAAACCATCCCACCTCATTCCTCAAGATTGCTGCAAACATGATCGAAATTATAATTTAACTGGAAAAATTTGAGAGTTCGGGAAAGAAATAAAGGAAGAATGAGAGAAAAATGCCAACCTGCAAGCATCATTCTCCTTACTCTTGTTGTGAGGTTCTCTCCCATAATATTAAAGAAATAGTGCTGTATAAGGTACGCCCCCACCGCATAGATCCCTGTCCCTATGTAAATGAACACGTATTCTTTTGTCTTCTTCTCCATCAGATCAAAGTCCCGAAAGTAGAACACGTCGATCATATTACTCGTCACAATTGCAAATGTCGGACCTATACACCCTGAAAGTACAGAGCCAATGGCACCAAATACCCCATATGGCCATTCTGGTGCATTTAGCTTTAGAAGTCGGAAGAAATACCCATCTGGTGCTCGATTCTTTCCTTTGGTATCAGCATTCGAGACCATCACTATACGACCATCAACACCTGTGCTGTACTGATAGCTCAAGTTTCTCAAACTACCAGATCTGAAGCTCAGAGACTTTGTAGAAAGTGAATGGCTCAGTCGTGAGGACCTTGATTGAAGTGTTGAAGGGGCTCCAAAGTCTTTGGTCCTCGTCATATCTTGGAATCGAATCAATGAGGAGTAAGCACCGGAGCTTCCTCCGGCAATCAGCTCTTCATGGCTGCCAGTCTCCACAATCTGGCCTTGCTGGATTGCAACAATCAAATCAACATTTCTAACAGTGGAAAGGCGGTGGGCAACAACCACTGTTGTTCTCCCAACCATGAGGCGGTCAAGTGCTTCTTGGACAATGCTCTCAGATCCTGCATCAAGGGCACTGGTGGCTTCATCCAGGAGGAGGATTTTTGGATTCTTTAACATTGCCCTTGCAATGGCTATACGCTGCTTCTGGCCACCAGATAGCTGGACTCCACGCTCTCCCACCTTATTGTAAATGAAAAAGGAAGTCATCCTTAGTTTCTAATGAAATAAATTGCCAAGAGGGAAATCCTACTTCCAGGGAGACACATAAGGACATTGTAAGAGGAAAACCATGATGTTCCAAATATAGTGGACAACATGACACCGTGGACATTTTTTTGAGTTCAGCAGTATTATGGATTGGTTGGTTTTTGTAGGTTTTTGTAAATTACTTGAGTAGGCTAACTCTAGTAAATTGGTAATCTAAATTCTGTAGAGAATCCAATGGTAAGTTTCTGGTCTTTGGTATCATTGTGCCACTCTGATTAAAATCTCAAATTTATGTGGAATTTTTTAGGGTATCCATGGTTCTCATTAGCTCTCAAAAAGCAGGTAATCAGCTAGTGCAAATATAAGTTGATGAAAAAACAGAGAAGCAAAGTTGAAGAGTGAAGGAGACTAGTCGAAAGCAATCTAATTATGTTCTTGTTCTCTTCTGATGGATGAGCAGGGACGTTGTTAATTCTACATGTGGATTAGTCCTGTATTGTACAGAAGAGAAAAAAAAATCAGCCAGCATTAATGGATGAAAATGGTTACCTGTGTATCATAGCCATCAGGAAGGAGAGTGATAAAGCTATGAGCATTTGCAGCAGTAGCAGCAGCTTCAACTTCTGCAACTGTTGCATCAGGCCTTCCATAGACTATGTTCTTAAGTATGGTGGTTGCAAAGAGAACTGGCTCTTGGTTCACCAAACCAATTTGGTCTCGCAACCATTGCAACTGCAGCGTCCTCAAATCCACGTCATCCAGCAAAATATGACCTGTAAAGGAAGAAAAGATAACATCATAAAATCAGAAGTCAATCAACACCATGTAGTCTCAGAAAGAAATTACTTTGGGCTAGGGCTTATTACCCTGATTAGGATCATACAGCCTTTCTATCAGAGCTACAATGGTGCTCTTCCCTGACCCACTACCACCAACAACTGCAACAGTCTTCCCTGCAGGAAAGTAGAAGGAAAAATCTCGAAGTATAATGACGTCGGGTCGTGATGGATAGCTGAATGTAACATCTTTGAATTCTATGTTGCCATTGACCTCAGCCAAGCACTTCCCATTAGTTTCTTGGGCTATAGAGGGTTTCTGTTTCATCATCTCCATCAGCTTGAATCCAGCAACTTTCCCTTTGCTAAATGCTCCCAAACTCGAAAAGGATTGCCCTAAACTTCTGCCAAACGAAAGAGCTAGCATATTGAATTATTCAGATAATAATTATATGTATGGTATCCATAGACTCTGGATAGATAAAAATGTGATATATCATTCGCTGGACAATGGAAGGTTGCGAATTTAACTAGGACCCAGTTAAGGCCTTAACAATTTGCAGTGAGGTCCAGGAGATGGATGACTAAGGTCGCCGTGTGTCCCTGCTGACTGCCAATTGGTTTGGAATTTGTTGTGATGAAATGGAGGAGAATGTCAAATTCGAAATACGGGAGGGGGAAAACCAGCCATTGGAGTGGGGGCTTAAGTTTGGCACTTACATGCCACCGACAATGGCAGAGAATATAGCTGTGAATGCTTTTCCACCATCGGTCCGCCCGTTTCGTATGAAAACACCTGCATACCAAAAAACCAACGCCCAGGACATGCATGCAATTCCGTAAGTGCATCCAATACCAAGTCCTTTCGCCATTCCAGCCTTGTACACCGTCTTCAGCGTGCTCTGTATTGCCTCTGAGTACGAATTCAAAACTCTTTTCTCTCCAACAAATGAATACACTGTCCGTACTTGGGCAATAGCCTACAAAGGTAGAGTTGGAGGAAACAACCTTGACAAAAATGATTCTTAAGAACTAAGAAAACAACAAACATTGGTAGCTTTTTTATAATGATCAATGAAGTGTTAAATACTTTAAACAAATTTGCTTTCTAATCATTTTATCGACCATGAATTGTTGACCAATTGAAAACAGAGTTAATTTTTAAAATGTTGAAGGGAATGATAAGTCAACAGCAAACTGGATTGGATGGCCACAAAATACATGAAAGAACAAACGCGTAGATTGTTCAATAAATTCACTTTTTCCAACCCTTGATGTCTGTTCCACTTTTCACTATGGCTGCATTATTTGACATTAGGTTTCCTCAAAATGCTCACCTCCTCAGCAATAATGCCAGCATTTGCATACGACTCTCGGCTCTTGGACGTGAGGCCAGTAAGCGTATATGCATACAAACCACCTGCAAAAGCAATACCCGGAAGGACAGCAATGCTCAGCAGGGCTAACTTCCATGCTGAAACAAAGCCCACCACCAATCCAGCCAAAAACTTTGAGAGAGAGTGTATGAAATTCCCCACCTAGACACAGAAAAAACTACATTTAACATCACCAGCATTGGGCAGATTCTAATTGCTTGAGCTGCAGACTAGAAAGGGAAAAATAGAAACCAAGTTTACGAAAGTTAGAGGCTCCCACTTTGTCAGTTGCGACTCCATTGTATTAGCAATGCATACAGATTTCAGCTTATAAAATCTTTTTAAAAATAACAGAAATTATACAGGAATACAAAAAGATTTTCCCGAACCTTCTCACTGATAGCATCTTGAACAAGAAGAGTATCTGTGGAGATGCTGAAGACAATGTCTCCGGTCCTCACATCAGTGTCAAAGAACCCAACATCCTGCTTTAATACCACTTCCAAATACTTCTTCCTAAGAGCAGTGGCCTGCCTCTCTCCTGTGTACATCCAGCATGCTATCTCTGCAGCGTAAAAGCACCCGGAAACAGGAATAAGTCAACCACTATAAGAAATGTAGCTCCATCTTTCCAAAAGACAGCAGCCTATCAAACCCACAATAAAAATGGAAAAGAACAAGAGATACATCGAGGAATGGACTACATTTCATACAATTACGTTGTTCTACTAACCAAAAAAGGAAAAAATACGTTATGAACCATCCGATGTTTTGGGGACAGGTATCAGTTTCTGAAGAGATGTTAACCCAGAAGTGGTAGAGAGACTTCACCTGCGTAGGAAGATGCACAGACTACAAGCCCGAAGTAGACGAAATACACAGCATACTGAAACAGAAACAGATATTAGACGCAAGAGGTTAAAACAAGAGAGAAGAACGATTCGACTCCAAACGATTTGAACGATTTGACTCCAAACCTTAGACACTTCGTCCGTCATCTTCTTCAAATCTGACTGGTTTTTCCCAAAGCCGTTCACCATGTTTCCGAACAGAAGGAAGAAAACGGGCATCGAAGAGCCATGCACTACTGCCCCAAGGCTGCCAGCGGCCATGAGAATGCAATCGCACCTGTCTGCAAACGAGAACAGCTTGTAAAACGGCAAGCTCTGCTCCTTCCTGTTCTTCTTCGTCTCATCGCCATCGGCGTCGGCCACGGGCGCGACGGTGGACTTCATTTCGTGAACTTCCACCATCAGAAGTAAAGCCTGCAGCAGAGCAAAGCCTTTCTTGTCGGGGAGGCAAAAATCTCTGCTTTCAAAGCGCCGTCAAAAGCATCGACCGTGCAGGGGAGGAAGATGCGGGGTAATTCAACAGCACGAATGAGATTTTCGGAAGACGTTTTCCGCCATTGGAGCAGAGATCTGGAGCTGCTGCTGTTTTTTCCTTTTAGCCGGTTTTTGTTTTGTTTTGCCTGATGAAATTGCTTTTGACAGTCCAAACTCCAAAGCGGAGAGTTCCAAATTCAGGAAAAAAGGAGTCCAGAAGCCAACGGATATAGAGCATCAAGGCACGTATTTATAGCTTGATTGCCCGCATAGGCCTTGCTGCTCTGGTTTCCGGCTTCGGATGATACGCTACCACGAAATGAGCTATTATCCGCTGGTACATTCGTTGGACCGCTGAGAATAGACAGCCTCCATTTTTTGGAGATTAGGCGCAAATGGGGATTGATTAGTCGTATTTTCAGATGGAGAAAGAAGGGTGAGTGGCGTCGACGGCTTGCGTCGTCAGAGTCACGCTCGCAGTGATTTTCAACTAAAAAAATTTTTAAACGGGAGTTTATCAAGTTTGACACGCAGCTCGAGTTGCGGGTCTCGGGTAAACAGTCGCTTTTTTTACTTGTCAGGGACCACTGGCTAGGTGTGCAGCTTGTGTGGATAGGCTCCGTTTGGAGTTAACTTATTCTCAACTTAGGGTGTGTTTGGTTGGAGGTAAAATTTTTGGGGTGTGTTTGGTTAGGGTAAAACTTTTGAGGAAAAGTTTTTGGAGTAGAAGTTGTCAAATCAATAAAAAGCGATGTGATATAATAGGAGTAATGATGAGGAGTAAAGAGAATAAAGTTAAAATAGATAGGTTAGTTGTATGGG
>JAXCLR010000092.1:47823693-47848372 GCA_035584095.1 Annona squamosa
AAAAATAAAAAAAAATAGGTGTAGTACACCTGGGTGCATCGAGTCTGAATGCACCCAGGTGTACATAATTGGGTCCCAGGAGACAATGCCATTAGAGCCGATCATATGCACTCGAGTTCACTTATTTCTTTATTTTTTAAAAACAATTCCTTGAAACTATTAATATAAGTGTATTTAGCATGCTTATTAATTTTTATCATTTTTGGAGACTTTTAAATATTTTTTCAAAATTTTAAAAATTAGTGGCATTTCCGGTCATTTAAAATTACTAAAATGCCACTGATTTTTAAAAATCCAAAAAAATATCTAAAAATCTTAAAAAATCATAAAAATTGATACACTTGTTAAATATATTTTGATTAAAAGTTGTGTAAAAAAAACAGGTGTATGCCGTAGATGCGACCACTCTAAATCAGCGACGTGCTGACATTACGCCGGCCCGTTCTCACATTACACCTTTTTTTTTGGAATTTTTTTTATGAAGCTATTAATCTAGGTTTATTTAACATATGTATCAATTATTACTATTTTTTAAGATTTTTAGATATTTTTTTTAGATTTTTAAAAATCAATGACATTTTCAGTAATTTAAAATTACTCAAAATGCTACTAATTTTTAAAAATCTAAAAAAAATATCTAAAAATCTCTAAAAATAATAATAATTGATAAATATGTTAAATAAAGCTAGATTAACCGTTGTGTAAAAAAAATTTAAAAAAAAAATAGGTGTAGTACACCCGAGTGCATTGAGGCTCAATGCACCCGAGTGCATAGGATTGCACTCCATCTTAGACAATGTTGACAGGCAGATATTTTACCATATTAAACATGGGTGCCAGTTTTATGGAAACGGTTGCATAGCGTGACTTTATGCAACCTAGTACATTAATTAAGTAGTGATTCATTTGGACCCTTATTAATTATTAGCCATTAACACAGATCACGGCTGCCTAAGAAAGTACCCGAACAAGTTTATTTCCTCCACGCACTAAAAATCAAAGGTCAGGAATGGATGTTTTTTCCCGTCTCACTGAGGCTGTGATGGTATGCACCCGAGCCTCAATGCACCCGGGCCTACTACACTTATTTTTTCTTAATTTTTTTTGAAATTTTTTTAATGAAGCTGTTAATCTATGTGTATTTAATATATGTATCAATTTTTATCATTTTTTGAGACTTTTGGATAATTTTTTTTAGATTTTAAAAATCAGTAGCATTTTTAGTAATTTAAAATTACTAAAATGCCACTGATTTTTTAAAATCTAAAAAAAATATATGAAAATTTTCAAAATTGGTAAAAATTAATTTATATGTTAAATATACTTAGATTAACCGTTTTGTAAAAAACAATTCTAAAAAAATATTAAAAAATAATTGTATACAGATTAATGCACTCAGGTGCATACAGCTGCAGCCCGTCTCAATACGCTCCCGGCTCCCCGCATGTGATGCTGGTCCTATGGTAATGCAAGCCTGCTTGCAGATCCGTTCCCATATTCCCATGCCCGTTTTGGAACCTTGACCAAACAGCATCATGAAATAGAGAGGAAAAGGTGGAAAGAAAGCCAATGAAGCTCCAAATGGAATAATCTAATCCTTTGATTATTGACCCAATGAGTTGGGCATGTTTGTTTTTGTATGTACTCTAGGGAACACCACAACTTGCATAGATTCTGGCCAAAAGAGTGATTATAAAAGAAACATCTCTTCTTTATCTTACAAGGGGAAAAAAAAATTCATCATCCAACCAACTTTAAAATGAGAAGAATGATATAAGATGGGGGAATTTTTAGAAATATATAAATCCATATAATTATTATTTTTTATTAATCTCAATTGACTCTCGTTAAATATGGTAAAAGATACCGGTCAAACCCTCGACCTGTTGACCACAACACCTCGTAAATCCCTAACTAATCAATCATCAAACACGATAAATTTGTAAATCAAAGCCGTTAACTATTATTAAATTTTAAAATAGGATTAATTTCAAATATATCTTACAACATTTGCTGTTAGTTGTAAATACACCCGTAAGTTTGGAATCTTTCATATATACCCACACAGTATATCACTAATTTCAAATATACCTAAAATCTAATATTCATTCAGTTAATTCTGGTTTTGCATCTATATATGACCATATTGCCCATGAATAAAAATTATATATTTCATTCATTTCATTTAGCAACTTTCATTATCATCTGATGCAAGTGAGAGCTTTAAAAGTCAATTTGGTAGGCGAGAATCCGAAAATGAGGGCAGGGCCGGGCCGGGCAAGCGGCCCTTACTTTGTTGTAAACGGGCGGCGTTAGCGCAAGTGATGAACGCATGGGCATCAGATTCGGATCTGCAGCCGGCTTTTGTTATCTCTGCGATTAATCAAAACATAAACCGATGCATCATTTGACACGTGGGCTGATGAAATGGCTCCGGCAAGCAATGATGATGTGACATCGAAGATGCGGCTGGCAAAGTAACGTCTACAGACATGGGATCCGCCAAAATGCTTCAGATCAGATGCTTCATGCATCAGCCATAAGGCGACGATGAGGAGTCAGGGGAAAAAAAAAAAAAAAGTATGTTTGCACATAGCAAAATATGTCAAGTTAAATTTTTTTTAATTTTAAAATTTTTTACTTTTTATAATTACTCTATTTTTCTTTATTTATTCACATATTTCAATATAACAGTCAGCTATCCAAACAACTAACCTATTTATTTTAATTTTATTCTTTTTAATTCTCGTCTTTATTCCTACCATATCATATTATTTGTATTCAACTTAACAATTTTTATACTAAAAATTTTCATATAGAAGTTTTATAACTTTCCGAACATACCCAAAGTTAAAATATATAAGTTAATTATACAGTTAATTGTGTAAAAATACTTGAAAATTAAGTAGCTATATAGAAAAATGTTATGAAATAATTAAAACAAAGTAATTATGAAAAATAAAAAATTTTAAAGTGTGTTTGGAAAGTGATAAAATTTTTATATGAAAAGTTTTTTGTGTTAATTTTTTTAAAATAATAAAAAACAATGTGATATGATAGAGGGAGAGGGAAAGGCTATGAGAGATCGCAAGGCGAAATAGAAGGAGGGACGAGGGGGAATGTGAGAAGGAGCTGTTTTTATTTTTTTTTTTCCCAAATGGCTATCTGTGGCAGGGACCAAATAAAATTTTTTCCATCACACAGCTCTTAGTTATTCCACTTGATTTGACAATGATGAGTGCCTAGATGTAGAAGATCCTTTCTTTTCTTTTTTTTATAGGTATTTACAATCATCTCAACTAATATTACATATAAGCTCTGAGATTTTTTTTTTTTTTTTTTTTGATAAAGAATTACTCTACCTCGATCCCCTCCGGAGAAAGAGGTTCGAGGTAGAGTGATCAGGAATATTCATTGCCATATTTCATATCTAGAGACATTCTTATAAATTTCATACAATTCTTTAACAATCATCTAACAATAACACTAGATGAAAATCATCTAACAATAACACTAATGTCTTCATCCAGTGGACTATCCCACAACTGCAGAGAGACTGCTGCCAAGACTTCATACTTATTCCTGCTGCTGGATTGCTCTCACAGACAATGCCATAGCCAGCAGTCGAACTCACGTCAGCTAGAAACGACACCGAGTAAGTTACCATTGGGCTTCCAACCTAGTGGCGAGATCCTTTCTCTTTTAATTTAACCTTCCAGGTGGAATCAATGAAGAATGATAACTTGAAATCATAAATGATATTTGCACTGCAGAGATATTTTCCCAATAAATATATGATTAACCTAGACCCATCCAAATTTTCATGGATAATTAATGAAAAATTCACTTTTTATATTATATTTAGCATCATTTATTTAGCTAAAAGATGAAGGTTCATATAAATGAAGTATGTTTATGACTATATTTATTGAAGAATATATTCATATATAAATTATGAAAAATACTTAGATCATTAATATATATTAAAATATAGGAATACTTCATAGAGTCATTTATTCACATAATAAAAATATTTTACACCATTAGGATGTTGAACATAAAACTTAAATCAATATTTAGCATCAAATAATTTTATTCTGTTGATCTTACACATTTAGATGAGCCCGTGTATAACAATACTAGGCAAATAATTTTGTTTCAATAATAATATAAATAATATTAAATATAATGAATATTTTAGATCTCTCATTAATCATCGAAGTGGGAAATTGATGGAGTTTGATAGAAGTGAGGTTCAATAAAACTGGAACACATTATCTAAAAATGCATGAACACGATCTTATAATAGTGCACTTTAAAGGAAGTTGCATAAAATATACTTAAAAATCTAATACTATCCATATTTACTAAAATTAATTTCAATCTTTATATTTTTATCTATTTTAACCTTGTCTACTTTCTCTATATTGGTAGTACTGTGGTTTAGGTAGGAGTGCATGTCAAGTCAACTTGTACTTAGTTCGAGTGAACCTTAACTTTAATCTTGTTGGGCTTATGTAAACTTAAACTCAAACCTTAATACTACAATCCGAGATCATATTGAGTTTACATTGGATTAACATTGATTTAGAGTTGAAATTTAAGTTATTCTCAAACCAATAAAAGTTAAAATCTACTAATCAAAATAACGAACTCTTTGAATATTATTGCATTTGAAACCACTAACTCTAAAATATACCTTTGATTACGATAGCTTTTTTATGTTTATTATAATAGCTTATTTATTCATAAGTTATAGTGAATATATGTGATAAAAAAGTTATAGTGAATATATTTATATAACCTATGATATTTATGATTTTGATAAAAGTTGGTCTTCTAATTAAAAAATAATGCTAAGTATAATAAATTTATTATCAATAATCACAATAAGATCCCACATGAAATTATTATCTAAATAAGTTTAATAAAATTAAGATGTATATCTCATAGTTAATTGACATGTATGTAATAATTTTAAAGAATTACTATATTTGTAATTACTTACAAATTAAGTTGTCGTAGAAGAAATAGATTCAATTTTTTATGAACAAATATAAATGACATTCAAGTTTTAGAATAAACATTTTATAGTTTAATAGACTATGATTACATGGAAAAACTTTTATTATAATTATATTTAATCTGTTTAATGCATAAACCAATATAATTTATTTAAGTTATCAGAGAGGATATCAGGTTCCGACTAGGTCATGTCATTGCACTAGGTTGATGTAAATCTGATAATGATTTCAATTTCTCTCAGGTTAGGTTGAAATCGGGTTTATCTTGAAGAAAATTCAAAAATAAAATCCAAATTTAGTTTCAAAATCGACTAGAATGAGGCAGGTTCAAACCAACTCATTACCAAGTTGCACATCTAAACCTAAGTTCTATGGGATTGGGCCTACTTTTATGTTAAAATCCAAATGCAAGGGTAACATGTTTTAATAGCATTTGTTTCACAGCATCAACAAAAAAACATTTCAATCATTCAATGAAATTTTTGCTTAGAGATAAATCCAAATGTAATGGTTTACATGGTTTAGTAGTATTTATTTTATGGCATCAACAAAAAAGCATTTCAATCATTCGAAGAAGCTTTTGGGTAAGCTCTACTAGGTTAAAAAATGTATACTAAGTATATATTCCAATGCAGTCAAATTGTACTATAGTTATTGTGCAATTCACTCTAAAACAGGGCTTACGTACACATAAATATATTTATATAAGAATTTTAGTTTTAGATGGTTTAGATGTTGAAAATAAAATTTTTAAAATTGTTATTTAATTCAATCAATTTTATTACGCTAATTTTGTGACTTTTTAGATGGGGCATATTAACATAGTCAAATTGAATGACATTGGTATGCCTAAGAATAAATAATTTGAAATACAATGTAGGGAATATATTATGATTTTATGATTAAATAGAACTCATTTACAACTGACTACACTGTAAAATCGTATTCACTAAATCAATTCTATATATATAGGAATATTATCCAATGTAGGTAACTATATCGTAGCTTATAGTATAATTAGCTTGAAATTGGCCATATATAATCATAAAATGATCATCTCCTTCACCAATTGTATTTAAATTATTTATTTTATTAGCATATTAAATTTTTATCCAAATTGAATATGTATAGGACCCCATTTGAAGATAATATAATAAAATAGTTTGATATAAATAATAATTTTAAAGTTGTTTTTCAACATATATAGTTTATGTATAGATGAATAATTATATACAGTATTAAGTGAACCTGTGGCTTATTTTAAGCCAAATATATCAAAACTTATTGTACTTGTAAATGTGCATAATGTTGTCTGACATATACAGAGACACAACGAAAGGTTTGTCCAATATGTATACATACCGAGACTTCATTAGTTTCAAAGCGGGTGCAACTTGTACAATTGAGTTTCCCAATTTTTTAATATATTTTTATACAGCTTTGTTTGAAATGCTTCTGATATTATATTTTGAACAAATGACTTTCAAATCTTCAATATATAATAGAATTGTATCTATGGGTGTGTTTGGGATAAAAAAAATGTCAATTAAAACTTTTTAATAAAAAAAATTTATTCTTCGTAATTACTCTATTGTTTAAATTATTTTTCATGTTTTTTACATAAACTATCTTACTTTTGAATAATTTTTACATAATTATTTATACAATTAACTTATTTATTTTAACTTTATTTTCTTTGCACATCATTATTTCTCACATCATATCACATTATTTTCTATTAACGTGAGAACTTCTATTCAAAAACTTTTCAGCGGAAAGTTTTATCCCTAAGTAAACACATCATGTATTTGAGCATTGTAGTGGGCCAAAATGTTCCACTAATTCAAACTGGTGAAAGCGGTCCGCATGAGTTTGTGACCCAACATCAAAATTGGACGACTAACCCAACAAATTGCAGCCAATATCTGCTATCATTGGTCGTCCGTCCGTCCTTGAACATCATGAGAAGCTAAATAGCTTACAATTGCCCAAATTGTGTCTGAACTTGTTAAATATTAAAGTAGAATATTAATTTTTTCCTACTTTTCTCGACTACCCAACTTTTTATTGTTATATCTTTATTTCATTCATTTTTAACTACCTAACGACTGATCAATTTTAATATTATTCGTTTATTTTACTTTCCTAATTTTACTTCTACATCGTCATAAACAAGTAAGTTGATGGTGAACCCCATAATGGAGTTGCTATTGAATTTTCTCGGAAATTACAATTATCGAGGTACTTTTCACCATAATTTAGAATTTTCATTACGCTGTTTACTTAATTGGTTCTCGTTTGCAAAAGTGTACCCTGTTATGAGATCCATTCAATATTTTAGAGTGCATTTACTATTTACCAAGACAAAAATTATTCTTATAAAAAATATTTCCTTTTTCAACCACTCTATTTTTAATCATTTCTTCACTTTTTTATATAACTATTTTTTTAATTATTTCACAACTTTTTGCATAATTATCTAATATATTTTAATTTTATTTTCTTTACTTTTCATTATTAATTTTGTCATATTACATAGCTTTCTCTCATTTGACAAACTTTTCTTTAACTAGTCTTCTCAAATACCAAACATACCCTAATCATGTTGCTGTTTATTCTTGGTCGGTCACAATTTCTCATGTTAATTTGACCGTTAATCATCAAGTATATTGTGACTAGAGCTTAATATATGGCATGGATAATGCTCGTTTCGTCTTTAAAATGGAAAAAAAAATTATGTTGATGGAAGATCCACACGGGAAGTGATGTAATTACTACATTATCCTGGCTAGGGTGCAACTTCCGCCGGGTTGAGCCCGAACCCGACCCACCGAACATGATTTTTAACTATGTTTAAACTTGCTTTTTCCAACCTCTGCCCAATTTTCCATTTTGCGTTTGTTATAAAATGTATTATATACATAATATTCAAACAATATTTATTTATATTTTGCATATTTATATTTATATCTGAATACATGTTCGACAATTATAATTATATTATAAATAAATCTATTATTTTTATTTTTATTTATATTTAATTTCTATTATTTACTTTTATATCCACTAATTTTATTCCTTTATCTTATTTTTCATTTTTCTAAAAATATTCTTTATATTGCTATTTTTTAGAAAAATCTGTAGTTTCACTGTATATTATGTTTACCGATATGATTTTTAATTAGTATATATTTATATGAAACTCTAAATTTATTACTCTTAAAATAAAATATAAATTTATCAATATAAATTTCAACTCGAAAGTTAACTCGAGCCCGAATTTCTAAAATAAGGTTAGAGTTTAAATTTTACAAATAAAGTTAAAATTAAGCTTAAAGCTAATGTTTTATAAATAAGGTTAAGGTGAAATCGAGTTTCATTAGCTCGAGTTGCATCTGTAATCATGGCAGGTGATGCCTTGTGGGCTGTGGCCCAGTACCCTTGGGCCTTGGCCATGACTTGCTCCTCGGGAACATTTGTAGTGCTTCTTCTTTTTGTTTTGGTGGGAAATTTTTCATTTTGGCCGATTTGCATTTCATGCCTGGTGTAAAGGATAGAAATATTCTTATATTGAGAGTAGGATTGTAAGAGATTAAGAGTAAGAAGAGACTAGAATTCTAAGAGTAACAGGAGTCTCTTCTTAAAAGATCTTTTTATCCCTTTCAAGACTATTTTTATCCGTATTTATAAGAGTTTGAGATTCGGTTATATTCCATGTTTCTTCAGGAGCGTAATCCCATAATACTCGTTCTTGTATGGACGTGGTGTGACAATTGGCAACCAGAAAATAAGCAGCAGTTGTACTGCACTTACACAGAAATGAATCATCTAGCAAAACACACAACTCATATAACCTCTCGCGCAATTTGTATGGTGATACTGTGTCAGTCCATTTGCGTTTCATACAAGGAATGAATCATTTTGCAAAACTCACAACTCAAATGAATCATTTGTTTGAGAAAAATCCGTTCGAATTTCCTTATGTGTATGCCAATCTATTATTTAGATTTACGGCTAAAATTTAGAAACAATAAACAGAATTTTCATGTGAAGGAAAGCTAAGTTAATCAAGAAAAAATTGCTTTCATACTCATAACATTTGTTCATAATTCCTTATATGCTCATATTGTTTTATAAATTTCTCCTTTACCTGTAACATTTCATCCTAAATTCCTTTCATGCCTATGCCATCAATATAACCTTTATTTACCCTATTAAAAAAATAATTTTACCCATTTAAAATTTTTAAATTGAGATAATTCAACCTTAATATGACTCAATTAATGATATTAAATAATTTAAGAGTCATATTAACATTGAATTATTTTAATTAGAAAATTTTAAAAAAGACAAAGTCATCTTTTAATAGAATAAATAACGGTTGTTTTAACGACGTGAGTATAATGGGAACTTCGGTTAAAATATTCTGAGTACAAGAAAAATTTATGAAACATTATGAATATATTAAGAAGTATTCACAAAAGTTGCTGGTATAAAAGGAATTTTCCCATTAATCAAATTACCGAATACTACGTTGGGCACGTTGGGGAGGAATGCAAGTCAACTTCTTAATTGATAAATGGGCCATAATCATTCTTCCTTGTGAAATCTCTTCCATTCATTAGATGGGCAGCGTGAAATGCAATCCTGCTGGTTTTCTGGATGATGCGTGATCATTCAATTTTTTTACTCATTTTCATGATGGAATAATCAGCATTTTGAGAGCCGGTAGTGAGTAGATTTTAATAAAATCCCCTTTCTGTGATTGATCTGGCCCATTAATCGGTGGGCCATAGAAAATTTTGCTTACAAAAATAGGGCCCAAACAAACCTGATGCTCATCATCTAGGCTTCAAAGTTCAAACCATATTTCGTTTCTATTCATGAACACATGCATGTTCCTGACTGTTGCTGCAGAAAATGTTTGTTTGATCTTTATTTTAAGATGCTCGATCTGTCTTATGGTTTATTCTTGTTGATTACTCAGGGTTTGGACCATTTGATAGATGAGAGATTTGTAGCCCTCGAATCTGTCCATTGTTCTAAGAACGGCAGACGGATCTGTTCAAGTGGGCATGGGGTGCACGTTAGGAACAGGCCCATTGCTAAATGGATATATGTAGGTAATGCATATTACACCTGTGCAAGTGGACTGCACCATAGTCTGCTGCAACGGGGAGAGAATGAGTCAGTCATGTGCAGACGGACTGCGCTTTAAAATAGCTCTATATATATTATAATGCAATAAAATTTTATATAATTATTTATCCATATCAAAATCATAATTTAAATAGTTTAGATATTTAAAATATTACTTTAAACTTGACAGTTACCTTAATTATTTTATTCGTTGATTTTGCATCATTTTAATATGGGGCCATACACATGTTAGATTTTTATGAAAATTAATATGCTAATAAAGCAAATAATTCTAAATATAGTGGATATGGTAAAATTTTCATTTATGATCAAGTAGGACCCACGGTGCATGGATTGCACCGTTTTCCACATACATATGAAAATTATCAAGTGCAGTCCACTACAGATGAGCCTTGCATTTTCTAGTGGGCTTAGGGTATTTGTTTGAAATAGGCCCATTGTTAAATAGATATATGTACGTATGTATATTATACCTGTGGAAGTGGATTGCACCATAGTTTGCTACAAAGTGGAGAGAGAGAGAGTCATTCATGTGCAGACAGACTACGCTGTAAAATAAACCCTACATATATTATAATGTAATAAAACTTTATATAATCATTTATCTATATAAAAATCATACTTTTTGGATAGTTTAAATGTTAAAATTACCTCTTTGAACTTAATATTTAAATTAAACTATTTTATTAGTTAATTTCGCACTATTTTAAGATGAGGATCGTACGCATGTTAAATTTTTATGAAAATTAATGTGCTAATAAAGTAAACAATTCTAAATATAATAAGTAAGGTAGATTTTCCATTTATGATGAAGTGGAGCTCACAGAACATGCACTACATGGTGCAGTCCCACGCACCGGAACATTATATATATATATATATGAAAATTATCAAGTACAATCCATTGTAAATGAGTCCTACATGATCATGAAATTAACATTCACTCCACCCATTATATTTAGATTATTCACTAACATACCAATTATCATCTAACGAACATATCAATTATCATCTAAATCCAACATGTATATATGACTTATCTTGAAATGATATAAAATCAACATAATAAAATAGTTCAATGTAAATATCAAGTTTAAAGAGATATTTTCAACATCTAAACTGTCTAAAGTGTGAATTTTACATAAATAAATAATTGTATAAAGTACTATCACATTTTAATATGCATAGGGCCCATGTTGTAATAGACTGCACTATAATTATAATGCAATCCATCTGTAAGGATGAGTTCTCATATATATATATATATTTATGTTAAATAATTTTATCATATTGATTTTGTACCACGTTAACATGGGATTATACACATGTCGGATGAGGATAAAAATTAGCATGCTAATAAAATGAATAATTTTAAATATAATGAGTATGGTAGATTTATTATTCATAATCAAGTAGGCCCCACAGTGCATTGACTATATGCTGCAATGACATGTAGTGGATAAATTTCCATATTGAAGTATACTACTATGCAGTTGGCCACTTGGACCATTGGTTGGAGCCTTTCATTTGCCATTGATGCATTCATCAAACTATATTTTCCTGGTCATCTCGATGATCTGTTCGTCCATCAATGGATGGGTACGTGATGGATGATCTGTTCGTCCATCTATGGCTGGATGATGTCTTTCGTTATGTGATCTGACTGGGGTGAATGGATTGACGACAGGATATGAAAAAGAATTAATTTTTCCAACTTTACTTATATATTCAAATCATTTTTCTTACAATTATATAATTTATTTCAACTTTACCAGTACCATTTCATATTATTTAAAATATTTTATTTTTCACTTCTTACGCTATCCCAAAATTTCACTAAAATACACTATCGATAGCTGTCTTCCTTTCTGATTATTTCTTTATGTTTTCTTATATAAATATCATACTTTTTAATCATTTTTCTACAACTACCTATATAATTACTTTATCTATTTTAATTTTATCATATTTACTTCTCATTATTAAGTCCATTATGTCACGTCACTTTTCTCACATTAAAAAATTTTAAAGTGTCAAAATTTCATTTAAAAGTTTTTTCAAGTACCCAACACACCCTATGCTGGACTGATGGAAATAATGTCCTATTTATTTAGACAGACGAAAGTAAAAAGGAAATGTTTCCGCGCATCCCGTAGATAAGAATCCTTGACGATGGGCTTCTCAAACAGGCTGGTAAGGATAACAAAGGCTAGCTGCTGAGGACATTGAGCCTTTTGTTTCTTTGTGAGGACATTGAGTTTTGTAGGACATCTCAGGCAAAAGAACCGTGGAGGAGAGGGTCCTACATTTCATACGTGTGACAGAAGGTTGGGCACTATGATCATATGATGTGGTGTCCTTATTTATGGCTGGCGTGGGAAAAAAATGCACTGGAAATTTGGAAACAGTAAGAGAGCCCAATTAGGCATTTCTCATTAAGGAATTGGCAGCCTTTATTTTATTGTTTTATGTTTTCTATAAAAGAAAAAGAAGAGATTTTTTTTTTTTTTTTTTTTTTTTTTTAGCCCAAGGGCCCTTATGGGTCCATCCATGGCCTACTCCCATAGCGACAGAGGTTTTAGAAATAGAGTCAGGTTAGGATAAAGACACACACATCGCACTTGGATTCGAGTTTGGTTGGCCTCAGATCAAACCCGAATGACATGAGTTGCACCATTAATTCCTGCTAAATCTAGACACGGCCAAGGATAACAAAGGCTAGCTGATAAGGAGTTAAGGACATCGGACTTTAAATGCAGGACATCTCAAGTAAAAAAACCGTGGAGTAGAGGGTGCCACCTTTCACATTATTATGTGGTGTCCTTGTATATTGCTGGCAAAGGAGAAAAATTAGAAAAAATGCAGCAGAAATTAGGAAACGGTGGGAGAGCCCAACTGGGCGTTTCTCATTAAAGAACTGACAGCTTATGCTTTATTGTTTTATGCTTGTACAGAGGAAAGGGAAGAGTAGTTAGTTTATATGTTAGCCGGAGGGGCTTGTGGTCCATCAATGGCCTGCTCCCCACAACCTTTTCAATTGCCCAAGCTGCCTGCTGCATGTGACAAAACTCGCACAGCTCAAGTGACGTTGAGCCCCAACCTAACCGACCCCCTCCCTCCTCCATACTTGTCAATTCATCTCCTCCACTGCTACTAAACTCCAATCATCAAGCAAACCAACAGTATATACATATTTCTCACAAAACTCTTCCCTTTTTTTTTTCTTTTTATATAGGTGTTAACAACCACATTTGTTAGTTGGGCATGGATTTTAGTTCCATCAAAATTGGTAATCCTTGCCTTGGTGGACATGGAATTTGTGTATCAACAAGCCTCCTCCTAATCTAGAAGATGCGTGTCAGTATCCACACCGTTATTTGATAAACATTTTTTATTTGTGGGTTTTGTTGAATTCATGGAACCTGTTCATTTGGGCCCTACATTGATGATCATATGAAATTTATTCCACTCATCACATTTAAAATGATTTATTTAATTAGGAAACTAAGTTTCATCCTTATCAAGGATGTGACTCCTATTTAATGAAACCGTAAAATCAACGTATGATACAATTGTTTGATATGTATACTAACTTTAAATATATTAATTTAACATCTAAAGCATCTAAGACATTTTTGAGTAACGTTTCGATGCCTTTTTTAATATTTTTTTGAATTTTTTTTACAAAATTGTTAATTTATATGTATTTAATCTGTAAGCCAAATTTTACCACTTTTGAAGATGTATATGTATATATTTTTTATTTTTTTAAAACGGGGGATTTTAATCATTTTTAATATGTACAAACAGGGGATTTTTAAAAATACAAAAAATATATATACATCCCCAAAAATGATAAAATATAATACATAATTTAAATATACTTAGATTAATAATTTTATAAAAGGATTTTCAAAAAATATTTAAAAATTAAGGTTTTGTGCCCTTTAATGCATCAGGATGCAATAAAATATTACTAAAAATTCTTTCTATGTACATAATTTTTATTGTTATAAAATTAAATCTAACGCATTTGTGAATGTACCCAGGTGTTTTCATTCTTTGCACGTGATCATATGTAGTTTTCATAATTTTATAAATTATGTTAATAATATGCATGGTTGGAGGCCAAATGGAAACGTTACGTGGATTTAAATTCGATTGGGACCATTTATTTATTTTATCCAAACAAAAAACAATGCATTGATAGATATAACGCGGGCTTTTCGGATGGTCGAATGTATACCTATGAAATTTTCAAAATTCTAAATATATTCACAACATTTATATTTAATCTAAAAAATATTCATTCTGTCACAGATCATTAGATAAGTTAAAAGTGGTCTAGTTAATGTTAGTTAAATTTTTATAAATACCCAGAATACGGCCAATGAAAAATAATAAAAATGAAACAAAATGGAAGGGTCTTGTGCAATTAGGGCAACCATGAGTTATGAGATTCAACTCTTTGAATCTAGCTCTAAATTTGATGAGCATGTTAGTAATTTCATATATTCGATAATAATCTTTTGCTAACATTGTAATGAAATGAACATTTTTAGATTAAATGCAAATGAACTAAGGTATATCTAGGATTTTGAAAATACCATAAATATATTTGAAATTAAGGTTAAACATGATGAGTATATTTAAAAAAAGCCTAAAAATGTTATTGCATATTGAGATGTGGGAAATTATAATGGGAATGAGACATAACATTTGAGAAGTGAGAAGAATGGTTACTTATTTTTTGCGCATATCTTACTAATTATCTTACTTTTTAATTTTTTTCTTCACATCATTTTTATAACTATCATATCTATTTCAATTTTTTCTTTACTTCAAATCATTACCCTATTTATTTAAAAAAAATTTAATAAAATTTTTATAGCTATTTTCCCACTCTCCAAACATTTCCCATGTTAGAAATTGAAAGGGCAAGATTGTTTATTGAAAATGGAAAATAATTTTCTATCTTCAACAAATTTATCCTTCTTTATTGTTGGATTGTAAACCAACAGACCTATGCTCTCATTTGCAACAAATTCGTCTTTTTTTTACAGTAACAAATTTGCCTTTAGTAACGACATTAAGTAGCATTTCATTTCCTATGGGCATCAACAATATATTGCCAATAGTAATTAAAAGCGGCACATTTCTATATAACTAGGTTACATAAAAGCGATTTCATATAAGCCCCTCTATAATTTTATTTTCTAAATGTTGACGATTGATATAAAATTTAATTAATTTATTATATTTAATATCATTTCTTTAGCTATGAAACTAAGTTTCATCTAAATTCAATATGCATATGAATCATATTTACTCAAAATTAGGTACAATCATGTGTAAATTAAGAAAAATACTTAAATCTATTATCATATATATTTGAATATAATAATATTTTATAAGGTCATTTATTCACTTAGAAATGATATTTTAGATGGTTTAGATGTTGAAAAAATACTTAAATTTTGATATTTAGTATTAAATTATTTTATTATGTTGATTTTGCACATTTATAGGTGAGACCCATATACAACAATACTACAAAAATAAAAGGATTTTCATAATAACAGTGATAATGCTAAATACAATAGATGGTGTAGATTCTTTATCAACCATTAAGGAAGTGTCCCAGAAACTAAAATAATAAATTAGCAACTTCATTGTAGTGATTTATAATTTTAATCATAATGAATACTTTGTCAATCATTTATCTCTAAACATTTCTAAACTTTCAATTACTTATCCTTACAATAATAATTAAATAAACACTTTAACATGGATTACTAATTAATCAACTCCCCTATTATACATTTTTTGCAATAGGTAGCAATACATCCTTTGTGATATGTGCATATATGTGTGTGTGTGTGTGACATGATTATATACAATATATTATACGCATATGCTTAAATTACAATATCCATTTTTTATTTTTCTTCATAAACTTGTTTTGCTAACTATATTTAATCTATATATTAAGTTTTTCTATTTTATAATACTTTTACATTTTTCTTTTTTCTTTTTAAAAATCAAGTTTTTTAAGGGTGATAAATGACCTATATGCCCCTAAAATTGACTTTTTTAAAAAAAAATCAAAAATAAATATATAAAAATTGTAAATTTTCAAAACCTGGTCATAGATTAAATACACTTAGCAAAATAAATTTATAAAGAAAAAATGAAAAAATAAAATAAAATAAAGTATGAATATTGTAACTTAAGCATTTATACAATATATTTTGTATATAAGGGGACGTTGGTAATGTGCAAAAATTATGAGATTGTGGGAAATAGTGGGAAATGAAAAAGAGAATATTTTGATAAATGTGTGATTGATAAAAAATCGTAGGATGTATAGTTGGAATAAATAGGATTGTTGTATGTAGTTGGTAAGAAAAATTATTAGAATGTAGGGGTAAAAGTGGGAAAAATAGTATGATTAACAAAATAATAATTGGCCTTGCGAAACCAAATCCCATGGTTTCTCACACTTACATGTTAACAAACATGCTCTAACTCTAAATATATATATATATATACCACATGCGGCTAGTGCAGGTGACAAGGGTGTTGGGCTCCTTAGCTTAGGTTAGTGGTTCGATTCACACTCCCTCCCTTTAGTTGAAATTAGGAGTGTAAATAGAGTTGGTAAATAGAGTTGGCCTCAACTAGAACCTGACCAACCTAACTTGATTTATAATAGGATTAGGTTAAGCATTTTGAAAAAAAATAAGTTATATAACTTGAATTAAGCTGATCCGATTTCAAAAGTAGGTTAGCTTGGGTTAAATGATTGTCAACCCAATCCGATTTCATATATTAGTATAAGATATAATAGATTATTTAAAAAGTCATATATTAGCACACAATACATAAAAATAACTAATCGTTAATGCTTTGAAATAAGATTATTTATCAATTATTTTATTGTAAAAGTCATATATTGAAAAGTATCTATGTAAAAAAGATTAATTTTTATTCTTTCACATAAATTTTTATTTTAAAATAAGTATAAGTAGGAAAAATATATTTAAAATACTATACATTTAGCAACCCTATTTCTAATTTGAACCAAACCGATTTTTATTGAGTTAAAATAGGGTTAATATTTTACGATGTGAGTTAAGGTTATTCACCCTAACCCAACCTGATTTACAAACCTAGTTGGAATGAGGCTTTGTTTTTTGAAAAAAAAAAAAAAAAAAGTCCTCCAAAATGGATGTTCTTAAATTTTCCTTCCCAAATGTGCAGATATTATTTGAAAAAGTACCTCCATGTGTGTGAGGCTGTGAATGTGCGTCGTTGTAATATATGTTGTCATATTGTGTACTCATTAATAAAAAAATATATACTCTGTGCATATATATATATATATATTATGTGTGTATATAAAATTACAATAAATTGATTTGAGTGGGATAATGTGGAGATGTCGTCACAGCAACGTAACTGAAGAGGTCGGCCACATTGTATGGAAATTGGAGATTGCACGCTGCTAGAAGAGGGAGAGAGGGAAGAAAGAAAATACGCCCCCCCGTTACACCAGACGTGAGGAACTCAGTTACAAGGGCCCCACCCCCATAAATGAGCTTACTCACATGCCGACGTGCGCCTTGGGTGTTGTGTCAATCACGCTCATCACCCACATCACTGTTTCGTGTCCCAATCCAGAGATGACTGTAACATTCCTATTCTCAGAGGCATACGCTAGCAAGCGATTCTATTGGAATAAACAAATCCATCCCACCTATCCCATCTTCTGTCACATCTCTGCTCTCCTTCTTATACAGCTTATAAGATCGTGCCTAGCCACCTTTCTTCTTCTTCTTTTTTGGTAAAACAGAAAAAAAAAAAAAAAAAAATTTCATACAATCCATTCGCACATGTGCAACAAAGATCCTCCATTCACGTAGCTATCAATGATAAGGAGAGGTTCGAGGAATTCAATGCCTATCTCTTCCATCATCCCCAACAAAAGATCAAAAGATTGTTGGGGTCGTTAAAGTGAAATGTATATGTACTTAGTCAGCATCTTCTTTCTCTCCTTTGAACGGGTGAGAAGAAGCAATTCAAGAAATGGGCTTAAAGATTCTCTCCTTTACTTCTCCTCCTGTTATTAATTCCTTGGTTTTTATTTTATATAGTTTTTTCAATTCCAACTTCTTCGGCTAGCCAATGGGCATGCAAGCAATGTCATTATCAGCACCATCAAAATGGTGGTTATGTGTGGTTGGGATTAAAGCATATTCCATTTTGGGGGCGGAATTGGCAATTTTCTTGGCATCTTTAGTGGTTAGAATAGGATTGGCAGCTGTGAAATTTGGCCCCAAATTCAAAAGGGGTGTATCGGTTAGGAGTGGAGACTATGACATCTGCCTACTTCTGGCCAACTAGATGGCACACGACCATAACTGTTGAGTCATCTTTGCCTTGCCGCAATCCAAATTTTCTCCACTTCCAGCTCCTCTGTATGTCGGCCCTTCGTAAGTTGGTAGGTTTAGCATCACAAGTCTCAACAAATGTGTTCAATGCAGCTTTTCTTTTTTCTTTTTCTTTTTTTTTGCTTTTTTCTGTAACACAAATACTGAATTGTTTACGACTAGTGACATTTGGGCTTCATTTGACATTGAGGAAAATTTTTCCCTACATTCTACACTCTTTTCTATATAAGATGACAACTTTGCTCCCTAACGACTTTCCTTTTTAATTATTTTTCATATTTTTTTATATAATTAACTTATTCTTTTCAACTTTATACCCTTATTTCAGTTCATCTACTATAAAAATCTTGACTTTTGGTAACTAAAATTATCTTGCAAAAAGTTAAAATTTAATTGCTAAAGAAAAACTTAGTTGCCAATAATTCATGGCATATGTCAAACAGCAACACTATGAAGAAATTTAGTAGTCATTAGTCAATGGTCTTTGTGTTTAAGCAACAAAATTTTGATTTGGTTGCTAAAACATCAACATAATAAGAAAATTATTCCCTACCTATAAAAGCATCGATAATACTAGCATCTCTGTAAGCAATTGATTTTTTCCCTGCTTATAAAAGTATTATCATAAGTAAAAAAAATTTCATACATGAATTTTGCTGACTAATAAAGAATTTTTGGTTGCTAATAAAGGTTTGAAATAATGTATTTTCTTGTAGTAATCCTTGTTAAATCATATCACTATTCTACATCACCAAAAGCTTTTCCCAAAACTTCCCCAGCATTTTCTCCTTTATAACAAACGAAACCGGAGTGCATATTGGTGACATTTGATTAAAAGCAATGACTTTCTATCTCAAATGTAGCCATAATAGAGTTTAATGCAGCTGTTTAAATTTGGTTATAAATTATAACAAAAGTTGGCCACAAGTGCAATAACATTTGGCTGGCTATACCTGGTACCAAATACAGCTAAATTTAATTAATTTTCTTCACACCACATTGTTGTAGCGTTGGTCAGACAAGTAGGTCTAAAATGCATTTCTCATACTTTTCTCAAATATTGTCAAAATATAATTTTCACTAATATTAACCATACATGCATTTACATTTTATTGGCATTTTTGCACATACGGATGAAATAATCCGCATATATCCCCATTTTTCTTTTGGTGTTTCACGTAAATATTTTTGACTTTTGGCGACTAAAACTTTGTAATAAAAGGGTAAAATTTAATTGTTGAGAAAATTTTGATTGCCCACCGTTATTGACATATGTCATATAAATTTGGTTTTTGGTAGGAGATGTGTCATATCCAACCATGATGAATAAAAGTTTTTTATTTGTTTGTCCTGCTGAGTAAATTTTAGGGTGTACTTGGGAATGGATAAAACTTTTAATAAAAAGTTTTTGAGAGTAAAAATTGTGATATGATAGGGGTAATGATGAGGGGTAAAGATAATAAAGTTAAAATTGATAGATTAATTATGTGGGTAGTTATGTAGAAATAATTGAAAAATAGGGCAGTTGTATGAAAAAATATAAAAAATGATTAAAAAATATAATAATTGTACAGAGTGAAAATTTTAAATTGAAAAGTTTTAAGTTGACTTTTTTACTCATCGTCAATATTTCATAGATTTTTGTGATTATAGCGAAAGTGCAAGGGAATTTTTTCTTACCAATAATGATTAATAGCTAAGATAACTATTTGTTTCCTTGGCGGTAATATACAATTTAGTTGTATATGCATTCTTTTTTACTAATAAAGACTTTTTGCTTGTCGATAACAGTTGCACAAACAAATTCTCTTGCAGTGATTTTGGACGATAGCTAAGAGCACATCCGATGTTTCAATGGTCCATCTAGTCAAGGTGGTAACTGTTACAAAAGCTTCCACATCAATTAAGACTAAATTAACAAAATAGGAATTACATGGAAAAGTAAGATAAATTTTAGATGGGAAATCTTTAGATTTCAAGAAAGAGCATGGAAGATGCTCAAAATCCATTACAAAAAATAGGTTATAAATATATATATAGCCGTATTAAAAAAATAACTAATACTAATTAATTTTATGATGGGCAATGATCACTTAAGATGGTTTAGAATTAAGCAAATGTTAAATGAATTCAAGTGGTTCTGCGCATTGTCTCATGTACCAAAAATCAATACACTCTTGTGCTTTTTTACACACATTCTCGTACATACAATGAAGGCATATGACAGTTATTCAGAGCTTGCCCCGGTGGTATTACTTCGGGTGCATGAGCGTGAGGCCCTAACTTCAAATCCGATAGTAACCTTGTCTCCTTCTAATGCAAAATTGTAATGTAATAAAAAAAAAAATGGAGCTTTGTCTCCCAGTAATACAAAGTTTTAAATAAAAAATGAAGGTATGCAACTAATGCGTGGTAGGTCCCCAAAACAATAATTAACTTGAGCTTAGTTCATTTTCATATAACCACTTCAAATTTTAAGACCGTGATGTTTAACGTAAAATTCAATCTATCTATTATAATTAATATCGTTTGTTTATTGAAAGGATCAAATTTCATTCAAATCATGTATATACATGCAACATATTTATTGAGATATATATATTTATGTGTAAATTATGAAAAATACTTAGATCTATTTATATATGTTTTAAAATATAATAGTAATTTATAGAATTATTTATTCATATACTAATAATATTTTAGATGATATAAATATTGAAAATATAACTTTAAAATTAATATTTAACGTTAAACTATTTTATTTCATTAATTATATATTATTAGATGGGGCCTGTCTATAGTAATATTAGACAAATAAAATAATTTCCATGATAATGTGAATGATGCTAAAATACAATAGATGAAGTAAATTTTTCATCAAGCATTAAGATATTAAAGATGAAAAGAATTACGGAGAAAAAAAGTTGTATAAAAGGGATTACATGGGAAAAAACTTTTCCCTAGCAAAAGAATTTTATAAAAAGAGTTAGATGAGGACAATAAGTCTTAAAATTCCTAATGATAATTAACCGAGCTTGTTAATATCTTAGCTGTTAAGAGCATTACTTTCTTAATGTGGTGGCTCTTAATGCTATCAATAATGATGCTTAGAGACCATTTGCATTACGACAAAAAAAGCGTGAATTCGTGGGCGATGCAAACTAGAAAAAGTACGTGAATTCAAATGCATGCTTTACGAGGGTCATCTGATTTGCATGTATATCCACCTTTCCATGATTAGATACGTTCGCTTCTTCACATCAGATGAATTGAATTTGGAGTCATGATTCATGTCGTTTGGGCACGTGACTTTTGTGTGTACGTGACATCACATGAAAGAAATGGTAGTACACAACTGCAACGGATTGCCAAGTGCTTAGTGCTTGTTTAAGACAAACGCATTGGACTACTATAATTTTCATTCTAAGAGGTGGAAACATATGAATGGCATAAATTTTCATTCTAAGAGACGGGAAATGTGAATGGTATTAAAATATATATATATATATATATACAAAATACAATAACAAAACTACAATGCAGGCATTGATTTGTTTAGATTCATTTTCCATTCTGATCACATGGGTGGCTGGATGCTCATACATATGCTCAGGTAAAATGAATCCCCAAATCCATTCCAATCAATGGCTCATACAACTCGCACCTTTTAATTTAAAAATATAAAGAATTTGTATAAAATTCACCAAAATTTTAAGAATTAATGTTTCTCGTGCAAGTTTGGTGATTTAATCTTGTAATCCACTAAAAGTTTTATTAAGAGGATAATGACATTCCTAGTTACAACCATCTTTTAAAACAATGAATGGAATGGAATTAATAAATGAAATCATTCAAGCATCAAACCAATGAATTTCTTCAAATTCTCCAACAAAGCTGATTCCCTAGATTGCTACCCTTGTTTAAAAGCTTCGCCTAGGTTAATTTAAGATCAATATGGGCTTTCTCTCCATGAACTGGTTTCATGCAAGTGAATTCATGAAAATTCTTCGCCAGGAGACTACTTTTATTATTATATCAAATTCACTTCACAAATTGCATTTGGAGTTATTTATTTAACAAGAAAACGAAATTATATCCAAGTCAAATATTTGCGTGGACGCATAAAAGTATATATAAAATAAATATAATAATTTATTTAATTTACAGACTAGTCCCAAACTATCAATTTACCATTCATATTATCTAAACATACTTATGTAGATAAATATTGATTGTATAAATTATTATCATATTCTAATACATACACAGCTATTTACGTTGATGATATCAATTTGTTTTCCATCCAATTCTATTCGAACCAAATCCAGCCCCTAAATATCTGTGTAATGACTTTTTCTAACAGCTTTATTATAAGAAGGTTAATATTTTGCAATATACTTTTAATGACGCTTAGCACCTTTTGTCTTAAAAGATACTATTTAGTAGCATAAGTAATTATTGTCATTAAAAATTAGCTTTTGCGGCAGTAACATATGGAGATCTTGCAAAAAGTATTCTTCGGTAACAAAATTTTTCATTAAAAAATAACTTTTGATGATAATTTTTAAAAAATGATTGCCACTACAAGAAATCAAGCTTTTAGTGATAAAAAAATGTCACTATATGTATTAATTTGCACTATTATGTTACTATCAACAATTCACTATAACTTTATAAGTCCATCACAGAAGGCTTTGTGATAATTTTTTAAATTTGTTACAGTTGGTGTCCTTAAAAGATTACTTTTAGCAACATCCACCATAGTATTATAACAAAAAGCTAGTTTTAGCGAAAATTTTAAGATAGCTAAAAATTTATTTTCTTGCAGTGAAATTTCCGATTTCTTTTCAGGTGGAGTTCACCATCTTTGCTAGAGCTGGAAGCAGATGATTTGGCATTTGTCTTCCCGGCAACACCTGACAGGCCGGGACACCTCATGTGTCTCAATGCCATTTAATACAATTATTGTCATTCGATCAAGTATATTTCCACAATCATCGAATAACGAAATCCACAACTTCTATTCCTCATTCATGCCTCAAATTTTTTTAAAAAAAAATTTTCAATGTTCGTAAGGCTTTAAAGAAAAAAAAAAAAGTTAATAAATGAAAGAGAACACCCACACAAAAAAGGCGTTGTGATCTCGTACAGCTGCCTGTGTTATGCGTAATTTTTTATTTTCTATAAATATACAGACCCTACCTAAATTTTCTTTCCCTGTGAAATTTGCAAAATTTTGCTATTTTTGAATTTAATTGATATTCGATTTTGATTGTTAAAAATCAATGTATGTTCATTTCAATGGCATTCAAAAATTAAAATAACATATTAAATAAATAAAATATCAAATTACATAACAACACGTGTATTTATTAAAAAATACATAATTTTTACAGGACCCAAAAGATCAGAGGCGTACCTGTAAAAAAAGGCTGTTAAGAGATAAAGTACGGTCAGGCCGGCCATCTACGTATCCGTCCGTCCATCCATCCAACTCCATCCGGAGACGACGTGCCGTGTATGGGTTTGTCTGCGCTGTACACCACAATCATTCGTCCTTATTGCTGCGTTGACTCTGACCCCCGTGGGTGGGATCTACCCACCAAAAGCCGCACCTTTTCCTGCATGGCATTTTTAATTTGGAAAATATTTTTAAAAGAAAATTTCTAACTATTGTATATATATATATCCGAGCATATGCAGTTGGACTGCACCGTAATTATGGAGCAGTCCGCTGTAAAATGGACACTACACATATTACATTAAAATGAAACTTTATACAATCATTTATTCATATATAAATCATACGTTAGACGGTTTAGTTGTTGAAAAAATCACTTTAAACTTGATATTTACATTAAACTATTTTATTACATTGATTTTACACTATTTTAAGATGGGGACTACACACATGTTAGATTTGGATGAAAATTAATATGCTAATAAAGTGAACAATTCTAAATACAATGAGTAGGGTGGATTTTCTATTTATAATCAAGTGAGGCCCACAGTGCATGGACTGCATGGTGCAGTCGCATGTAC
>JAXCLR010000092.1:47848515-47882657 GCA_035584095.1 Annona squamosa
CAAAAAAAAATTAAAAAAAATAGGTGCAGTGCACCCGGGTGCGTTGAGGCTGAGTGCACCCGGGTGCACTGAATTGCACTCCCTTACATGGCATCAAGAAATATTAAGAGATTGGAAAAAATGTTCTCGTATGTTTGAGAAGCGGTGAGAATTTTTGATGAAAAATTTTAGTGTAAAGTTTTTAAAATAAAATAAAATAATGTTATACAATAATAGTAATGATGAAGATTAAATAAAATTAAATTAAAATAGATGAGTAAATTTTTAGAAATAATTAAAAAATATGATATGTATATAGAAAAATACAAAAAAAATGATTAGAAAAAGAAAATTGTGAAGAGTAAAAAATTTGTAACTTTTAAGATTGAAAAAATAACCATACTCTCCAATATGACAGACATGGATAGGTATAAGTACAAATATAGTGGTATTGTAGGTAGGGAAAGAATAAGTATGGTAGTTATGTTAGAAAATAATTAAAATTTAGGAGTAAAAATAAAAAATAAAATAAGTAAATAGTTAACATGTCAAATTACTTCTTAAAGAGTATAAGGAGAGAGATGAGAAAAGTTTCCCTCCTATACATATTACCATATGGACCCTAAGATTAACATTTAAAATTTTCAATTACTTAAATTATTATTTTACTAATTTAGAATTTTTTTTACTATTATTTCTAATTATTTAGCAACTACGGTTTTCTTTTTAGTTGCATTTCGAACTCTATAAATATGTTTATAATTTAATGACCATAGATTTAAAGCATGTATTTTTTAATGTTTGTTTTATATTGTTTTAATATGGTATTATTGTTGTTGGTTAACTACCAAATTGAACCAATGGGACTTTTACACGGATAAGGTTGCATGACCTACAACCAAATGGATATATGTGTAAGATAAAGTAAGAAACAAAATCAGAATTCGATTAAGGTAGTACATGAACTGTCGTGGCACAATATCCATGACTGTCATGCATTCACATTAGTAGACGTACATTAAAATAGTGTTGATACCATCTACGCGTGTCAACCGTGTTTATTGAGTAATAGAATATATTGGTTAACGTATTAAATAATACTTTTCTTATATGTTATAGTGAATAGTAGAGCTTAATATTCAAAATCACACACAATCATACAAGAATAATATCAACATCATCCTAATCCGCATCTTACAATTAGTTACTGGCTCAAATTTCAAGATTATAAGAGGTGTAGAAAAAGCATAATGGCCAAAATAGTCATGCACTATCGAGAGAAAATAGTCCATGTCCTCTTTTAATTCTGCTATCGACAAAACCTAGCCGGCCCCAGTTAGACCCCAGCTCAAAATAAGAGTAACGGAAAGCGACTAATCTTTTGTTGTTATTATTATTATTAAATATTTTAATGGTAAAGATGGAAATAGAATCAGTCGTCCACGCGCCTTCCTCTACTTTCTCCCCATCCGATAATGCGCCACATGACCGACCACGCCGCTTCAACTACAGTATCGACACGTGGCGGCGGACTATTGGGCGGCGGGCCGCCTCGTTCATGGCGTGTGGAAAATATATCTAAACGGAGCGCGAGTGCACGCGAGAGAATCTTTCTCTGGCCGCGTGGCTCTTTGCTTCGTTTTGAAGACGTGCGGGTGTGCCCTTTTTATTTTTATTTTTTATTTCTTTTTATGAATTCCTTCAAGAACAATGTCGAGATGGACGGATAATGGACGCCCACGTGGTTCCCCAGGAAATCGGACAGCTGAGATGCGGTGATGAACGGCTGAGATTTGGACAGATGTGGGTGATTGAGACGTGGGAAGTGGGATTTCCCTAACCAAGCGGACACTCGGAAAACATGTCATATGGATGACACCCTGTCCAGTTTTCGATAATTGCGACGAAAAAAGAAGACCTGGGCATATAATTGCATCCGTTTTGCAAAGTAGACCCTTTTTTTTATGAACAAACTAGACCCTCTTAAGTATGTATAATTGTCTTTGGAGACATGCATTTTATCATTTTGTAAAATAAACCCCGTAAACTTTAAATCTTTGAAAACGAACCCAATTGAGGAAGAATAATAATGCCTTTGTAAGTTATCTTGGGATATATTTTACATTTTAGAAAATTTCGTAATATTTTCTGTTAATTTCTAGATAATTTCACAATCAGTAATTGTAGTTTGTTTTCCAAAAATTCAAAAATTATAATCTCTTTCGTTTGCACGTTGCCAAAACGCAGATGCCAAAAATATCAAAGTACACTCGCAAAAACAACCTTGAATTCCCTTTATTTTTGTTCTTATTAAGTCACAGCCGATTTCATAACTAGAAAATGTATGTATAAGGCATTTTTATTTTTATTTTTGACTTCATAGACTGTTGGGGCCAGCGGTGGGATTCCATATTCACAATTGAGCGTTGAGATTTTCTAAAATTATGAGAAGTTAGAAATTCTAGCTTAGGTTGTTAGAATCATGTCCTTGAGCCTAAAAATAGGAAATTCTAGCTTCTTGGAATCGTGCCATTGAGCTTAGAACAGGGAAGTCTAGATTCTTAGAACTCTGCCTTGAGCGTAAAAATAGAAAATTCTAGCTTCTTAGGACTTCAATATCCACATGTAATTTCTATTGGAGTCATTTTGCAGAAAATTGATTAGGTTTTATTTGGCCACGCAGTGGAAGATAATTCCGTTTATCAATTTCGGGAAGTTTTGGCGATCCTTGGATTTCTCACGCTAAATTTCAAAGAGAAGAAAGTAAAAATTACACAAGAAGTAAAATAAATTTACTTACCACAAATGGCTGGTATATTCGGAAATTAAGTAGATGTATTTAGGAAACGGTAAAACTTTTAATGAAAAACTTTTAGTATAACTATTTTTGAAATAAGAGAAACTAATATGATACAATAATGAAGAGTAAAAAAGAATAAAGTTAAAATAGATAAATTATGTATATAACTAGTTGTATTGAAATAATTAAGAAGTACGGTAGTTGTAAAGGAAGAAGAAAAAAAATAATTTAAATAAGATAATTATGGAGAATAAAAAATTTTAAGCTAAAATGCTTTTCATATAAACAAACATCTCCTTCAAATTTTTATTTTTATCCTAAAATTTAATTGCCACAATAGACATGGTGAATCACAAAACACCTCGTAAAATTCATAAATGTTCACGAGTCACAATGCTAACTTGCTATTAGGTGTTGGTTTCCATAATCGCATTGTCGATCGCATGACTAAATGGAGATGAATAAGGCATTAGTGATTCTGGAAGAGAATTATATAATAAGAAATGATTTTGTTAGCTTAGGCTAAGTAAATGTCCTACTTAGCTTATCTTAAAAAATTTATTTACAATAATCTTTTTTGTTTTTCTCTTTATACATTTCTTTATTTAAGTATATTTAACCTATAAACTAAGTTTTTACTTTTTTTGAATACGTATATATATTTTTTAAAAGAAAAAAAGTAAAAAAAAAATTGTTTCGAATCAATTTTTGAAAATGGGCTAAATAGGTCTGGACTAAGAGTATCATTCATCTTATATAGTTACAACAACTAAAGCCTAGCTTCGTGGATGGAATAAAAATAAATATAAACAAGCAAATAAAAAAAATTCGGACATTCCTCTCATTTCAATAGAAACGGAGAGACGATCCGCCGTTGAAAAGCTTCGGGTCTTTTTGGAAACTCCGCCACGTCTCTCTCCCCCACGTGCGCCGACACACGGCGCGCATATCTACGCCCTTGTCTTTGCCTCGCACGCATGCACGGCCCGCTGTAAATCTGCGGCGAACGCCTGCTCGCGCGGCTCGCGCCCGCACACCTTCTAATTCTGCTCCCACGGTCGAGATTCGAATGCAGATCTGTAAGATCGAGGCCGTTCATCATATTAAACAATCGAAATAAGTAGAATGAAAATACATAAATTTTAATAAGAAGACGAAAACAGCAATTTGAAATGGACCTACTCTTGCGTGCTGGACTAGGCTCTGCACGTGCGCCACATGATGACCTTGGGCGAAGACGCCGTTAACTTCTCCGTCACAGCCGGTAAATCGTTAGTGGGAGCGACCGTCAGCAGGCATTTTTTTTTATTCATATTTTACATCATCTCAACCGGTATTGCATTTAGTTATTGAGATTTTTCTTATAATTTTCTAACAATAATCTACAAACGTCTTACAAATATTCTGATTTTTTCTAACAATAATTCCTAAAAAATCCACCGGTGGACACTCCCATATAAATGCCCGGGGGGACAAGACGCCACCAAACTCCACGCGAACCAAACTCACCAAACACGACTGCTGAGCATCAAACTTACTGGTCAGCACGTGGGACGAAACGGGAGTTACCACGCGGGGCAACTTTCGCCGTAAGTTACGGTTAACAGTAATACAAACGGCGTTTCGTTTTTTGTATTCAGTTTTTAGGGCTCTCTTGGAATGCATGTGAGTGTGATTTCTTGAGCGTACAGTCTTTATATGTTCTAATTAATTAATTAATGACCTAACAATTTTATTTTTCTAAGGTTACATTTATAATTTAATTAATTTTCTTTTTAATTACCCTGTTTATTCCAATTTTATATCTATCATTTCGTATCTATCACATGAATCCTGAAATATTTTCATTCTCATTTTCCATCTCATCATAAAATCCCACCAAAATCAATATTACCAAGTATCCCCTTGATGTCGAGAGTCTAATTCTATGCAGCGGGTGTATATTGCCCCTTTTTTATATTTTTCTAGAAATTTTTTTATGAAATTATTAATACGAGTGTATTAACATATTTATCAATTTTTAACTTTTTCAAGATTTTTAAATTTTTTTGGATTTTTAAAAACTAAAATACTATTGATTTTTAAAAATCTAAAAATCTCTCAAATGGTAAAAATTTATACATATGTTATGTACACTTATATTAATAGTTTCATGAAAAATTTTCCAAAAAAAAAAAAGGCGAAATACACTGGGAGCATAGAATTAGGCTCTTTTATGTTGAGATTCAAACCACCAAACTTCACTTACACGCATTAATGATTCAACACACAACTTGATTATATATAATTAGTTATATATATGCTCAACTTATAATATTCATTTTTTTATTTTAATTTTTCATCATAAACATATTCTTTTAAACGTATTTTACCAATTTTGTAATTTTACAATATTTTTACGTCTTTATTTTTTAGTTTTAAAAATAAAAAATTTAAGGGTGAAAAATGACATGTATGCGCTTGAAATTGATGATTTTTTAAAAATAAAAATAATATGTAAAAGTGTTGTAATGACAAAACTTAGTATATAGATTAAATATAGTCAGGAAAGCATGTATATAAAGATAATTCAAAAAATAAAATAAAAAAAACATTTTAAGTTAAACATATCCACCACTAGTTGTATATAGTCGGGCATCTTAGATTATTACCTCTTACCACCGTATATATGTTTTGAATTATCAATACATATATGTAGTTTTAGCACTTATTCTTATATATTTTTATTTTTATTCTATGTTTGTGTGATTCATTATGCTTCTATATAACTCTCTTCATCTTTTAATATCTTGACAATTAATAAAAATCTACTTTATCTATTGTATTTAGCATTATTTATATTATCTTAAAATCTTAATAACCTTTTTATTTATCTAGTATCAATGTGCATAACTCTATCTACGAATATGTAAAATCAATATAATAAAATAATTAAATACTAAATATCGATTTTAAAGTAATTTTTTAATACCTAAATCATCTAAAATATTATTATGTAGATAAATGATTTTGCAAAGTATTAATACATTATAAGATATACATGAATAGATTTAAACTTTTTCTCTGATTTAAGGATAAATATATTTATTTTTAAGAAAATGTGGCTCATGCATATATATAATTTGGATGAACCTCTGTCTAGCTAAATAGATTATGCTAAAAATGGAGTGCGATTATACATTATAATGTATTTTAAGCTAGAATATATTATTTACTTTTAAATTTTTCTTCATAAATATGTTTCTTAGTATATTTAAGCATGGTAGTCCCATGTAATGGCTTATAAAGAGATATGAGTTAATCACAAACACAACCATAAATAAATAATAATCACATAGACAATGCAATTATAGTGATTTGGTCTCCTTAACCTATTTTATTCTCCAAGCATGCAAGGCTTTGTGTTCCACTAATTAACTTAAATCACACGTGTTACAATAGAACAGTTCAAGCAACTATTTTTTAGATTTAACACTTAGTTCCAAGTGACTAGTGAAGTAATCAACACTTTTGATTCATTTTCTCTTTGTTGGATAGTTATTAACAATAAGGTAGTACAAAATATCAAACTCAATAAAAGAAACAAACCAATTCAGCACATCTGTGTGAGTAATATGACTCACATAAGATCTTTAAGAGAAAGCACCAAAGACTTGAGTAACAACTTCTCTCTTTGATTTCCAATTTCTTCCTCACAAATTGCTCTTCAAAAGTACATTTTTGCTTTGGCCTTGAATTCTTGTTTATAGCCATGAACCCATCCTTGAAAACATAGCTTGAAAGTGGGAAAGGATAGCCATAACAACTCACCCATACTATCTTATCCGTTTTGTTAGTTGTTAGGAAACAGTTGATAACCTTTTGAAAACATTTTATATTTTGGTCCAAATCAGTCGACTATTTTGGAGATAAGAAGTACATGTTGAAATATTAGTTGACCTTTTGGTTTCAAAACATATAAAATTTTCTCCATTCCATCGAAAACAATCCACATAAATTCTGAAACTTATTCAAATAAATACAATCCACATGAATTCTACTCAAGCTAAACATCCAAATAAACCACAAATACTAAGTTTTCCAAACAAATTCATCTTTATCAAGAGTACAACCAAACACAACTCAAAATATGAGCAATCACAAGATATTCCCTTCTCTACTCTTATATCCTGCTAATTAAGATAAAATCAATTCAAATGAAGATCAAACACAATCCTTGTTATCATCAAAATTACATATTATAACAAATCATATATTGAGTTTTGACACTTTACACAGTAATACATATTTTTGAGCCAATGGGGCCCTATGCCGATAGTTGATGTAGATTAAATTTTGTCTTTTAACTAAAAAAACTATATTAAATACAATAAATAAATGAAAATTTCTGTCTCAAATTAAAAGCTTAAAATTTGAAGGAGTTAGATAACTCTGCTTCTATGAGCCCTTTCATATCTATGTCATTTTCTAAATGTTTACATATAGTTATAAATTTTGGTTATATTTAGAATTAATCTTTTTATTAAAAAAGAAAGAATCTGATGATTGTTGCATTCCCTTTCCCTTCGAATGCGGACGGGGACAGGGAGTCACCGTTCCAAAGGGAATAGCGAATGCCCTTACTCCTGCCAAGTCGCCCCCTCGCACCCATCGCGCGCCGTGCATCGGCAGACGCCTTACTATGTGATATCACTAATCCGCTTCTCTTTCCTCTAATATCCGACTGAAATGAATCTGCAGTACCATTGATCCAGAGAGTCACAGAGGGACAAGAAGCACAGGCTCGAGTACTGTTCATCAGGTGCGCATGATTAGGGGGAGAGGGAGAGGGAGAGGAAGAGGTCCCCATGAATCCAACGTGTCAAAAAGATGGGCACAACATTCCTTAATCATGCATACGGAACACGGAAAGAATGGGTGGGGAGAGGAGTGGATGAAATGCATCGATAAATGGATAGCTGCAATATTGGCTGGCTGAGGTCGCTTTGCAAGCAAGCAAGCAAGCATTCATCATTTTCAAGGGCAGTCTCTTTTTGTCACCTCAATCGTTATTCTCGTTACTGTGGTAAGTTAAGTCGGCCCTAGTCCCGATCGACGTCTCCTGCAGCCCTGCCCGAGTCCTGCGCCTGCCCCTTGTTTTTCGTCCTCTTTTTCGCTTTTCAACTTTCAAAGAGTCAAGACCGTGCATGGCTTGGGGGTCTTTTTCATTGGCCGCTCCCTGGGTCCCACGTGCAAACAATGCTCAATTCTGTCCACATGCATGATGTGACAAGTTGATGATGCTAGCCCCAAGTCTAATAATTCAGCTGCTAATGCCCTTCTTCTTTGGGCAATTATTTTGTTCGCCCGGCCTATATATATTTTTATTTTAAAACATTTCTTTTATACCCCACAGTTAGCACCAAATTCTTAATGTACTTACGACGAGTTATAAATTTCTCGTGTTCATCATATTTTATCATAAATTCTTATTATACTGGCTTTTCAAAAAAAATCTTATTATACCCACATCATTAACACGACTATTATCTATTTTATTGAAAAGGCAACATTTTTCTTTTAAAATTTTCTAACTAAAATAATTCAACTTTAATATGATTCTTAAATTATTTAATATCATATATTAATGGTTTATTATAATTAATTGAGTCATGCTAAGGTTAAAATGTCTCAAATAAAAAATTTTGAATGGACAAAATTGTCTTTTCAATAAGATAGATAATAATTGTATTGTCGGCATGAGTATGATGAAAATTTAGGATGAAATGTTATGTGTATAGGAAGAATTTATGAAACACTATGAGCATATAAGAAATTAAGGATAAATGTTATGGACATGAGAGGAATTTTTCTTTTATTTTTTCGTGAAGATATCACCTAAGTATAGTATGTATTTGGAAAGAAACAAAATTTTGATGAAAAATTTTAGGTTTAAAAGTTTTCGAAATAGAAGAAAATAATATGATACGATAAATGTAATGATGAGAAGTAAAGAAAATAAAGTCAAAAGAGATATGTTAGATGTATTGGTAGTTGTGAAGAAATGATTGAAAAATATAATCGTTGTATAGGAAGAAATGAAGAAATAATTAAAAAATAAGATAGTCGTGGAGAGTGAAAATTTTTAGTTTAATAAGTTTTTGGTGTTATCAAACACCCTCCTAATTTATATATCATTTTTTATATTTTTGGAAATATGTATATTTTTTTATAAAAAGCACCTTTGGGTTATTTAAGTCATTTTAAAGTATTATTTTTTTAAAATAAAAAATTTATACATATTCAAAAATTGTAAAAATTCACATATAAGTTAAAAAGACTGGGGATAGTATTTTCCTAAAAGAAACGCCTATTAACTTAGGCTAACAAAAGCACTGCCGGAGAAATCAATATATGCAACATGATTTTAGCCACAATCGCCACTTAGTTTTATTTTCCCCAATAGATATTAATCGGGAAGGAAAAAATCAGCATTTAGCCGCAATAATATGATGAGTGCTGTAAAAAGAACTGATCAGCTACAGTGCTAGAAAATTGTTGCACCTGTAACTTCTTTCTTTTTCATCAAAAAGAGTAACTGCTAACTTCTAATGAATTTTTTCTTTTAAAAAAACTTTGCGAGAAGAATGGTGGGCACTTAAGGAATATACACTTTGTTTGATCATATTATCAAAAAGAATTTTTTTTTTAAAATATTTTGTTTAATACCACTTGTTTGATCATATTATCAAAAATACTTATGTTCAAAATTTACATTTTGTAAAAATTTAGCATCTTTCAGAAGTGAATATAAAATTATTAACTTTTTTAAAAGCCTAAAGTATGAAAAAGCTTTCAATTAATGTAATATTTTGCATAAATAAATAAATACGTCTGAATAAACATGATAAATGCACACAGATTTATGAATATATAGTTACATTACATAGTTGTAATTTTTATTTTTAAATTACTTTTAATTTCTAAATTGTTTACCAAAATATTTTTCAAATAATTTAATTCATATACCCAATTTTATATTTTTGGATATGAGTAGATTTTTTTATTTTCAAAAGTCGACATTTTGGTAGGTATTTTATTTATTTTCAATCCTTAAAACATGTTATTTTTTAAATTTAAAAACGTATACAATGTTTAAAATTTGTAAAATTTTTATTTGAAAAAAATGGAATTGGAAAAATATTTACGTGAAAATTTTACGTTGAATTTTTTAAATAAACAAGGGGAATAAATTACTTCAATTTACCATTATAAACTTTTAGACCTCAAATTTGTCATTAAAATTTAGGGAATTTAATTGATTAATTTTTCCTCTTCTCTATTTCAAGAGCATAATATCATTTTAGTTTTATTTCTTAAATGTAATTTAGGAAAAAGTGCACGAAAACTAATTAACAACTTAAGCTTAATGTGAGATTGAAGATAATATGAGATGGAAGCAATGCGTGGCTTGAAGACCATGACTTCTCAAGAAGGCTACATAGCAAAGAGACTAGGACTTATAAAGGAGATTGTGTGGCCAAGAAATATGGCTTACAAAGTGATTTCAAGACTACTCAACCTATTAGTTAAGTAATACTAGTGGCCTTAGCTTATAATGGTTGTATCATTGCAGGTAATGTAGATCAATTAATATATACTAATCTAAGTATGAGTGTAATGTCTCATTGCCTAGATATTCTCAAAACTAGTCAATGAGTACCATAAACCTAAAAAAATTCTACAGCATCTCCTCATAACTATAAGGGGTTAGTGTGGTAAAAAGGGTCTGTTATAAATGAATATCATAATTTCATTTCAAAATATATACCTTTAGCCCTACATTCATACAGTCACATGCCCATATTATAAAAACATCAATTCAGAAGAAAAATCATCATAACTCATCATTACATCACAGGTAACTTAAAAGATCACATACATGTCTACATAGATTATAACTAGTTTAAAGTAACTGCTTACAAAATGTTTTTCACAATTGGATATGAATGTCTGTATACGTTAGCATGAAAAGAAATTCAAAATAACTAAAAATACAAATGCTAATCTAAATATTTTCAGGGTTAGGTCCTCCTCCCGTCCTATCTCGAGACTTTTCACCCGACTTGCAATCTAAAGACAAAATAATAAACCATGTGAGTCTAAATAGACCCAGTAAGTAGAAAGCAGTTAGCACAAAGTGAAAGAAATAAGATTCCAAATACACATGCCGTGACAATAAAAAAAATGATTCTTAAATGACCATATGAGGCATATGAGTCCAACACTCACACTCAATATCAAACTTCAAAATCTTAAAATTTAATTCGGTTACATGGGACCACTTCTATGTAACCTGGTTACACAGAAGCGAAACCCTAAATATATATATAGATCAATGGTACATTTGCCCTTTTCGGGCCCCATATTATTAAAATGCAATGAAACTTTATATAATTATTTATCAATATATAAATTTTATAGCAAATAATTTACATGTTGAAAAAACCACTTTAAAATTATTATTTATCAAACTATGTTTTTATTATGTTAAATTTGTACAAATTTTCATATGGGGTTTATACACATACCCAATTGGAACAAAAATTGATATAGTAATAGAATATATTATTCTAAATACAATAGGTAGAGTAAAATATAATTTTATCATTGCGTGAGGCCCATGTTGATGCCACTGCACTATAATTACGATGCAATAATACTACACTTAAAAATCTCTCCCTAGGTGCAGCGCAACTACACTATAACAGTGGTGCAGTTGCACCAAAATGGATCCCACATGATCATAAAATTATAATTTACTCCGCTCGTTTTATTTTAAATCATATATTTTATTACCATACTAATTTTCATCTCAATCAGATATGCGTATGGATCTCATCTGAAAATGGTACAAATTCAACGTAATAAAATAATTTGATGTAAACAACAACTTTAAAGTCATTTTTAACATGTAACCTATTTGCTATAAAATTTATATATGGATAAATGATTGTATAAAGTTTCATTACATTCTAATATGTGTGGGCCCATTTTTCTGGTGCAGTTGCGCTACACCCCAACAACTCCCATATATATATGTAAGGCTTCACTTCTATGTAACCAGGTCCCATAAAAGTGGACTTGTATAACCCCTCTAAAATTTAAAAATTTGATTCTTCATGGAAAATCTAATGCATTCATTATATTCAACATTATTTGTTTTTATGAACCAAGTTTCACAATCGTTATTCCTCTAAAGCAAGCGAATGCAAGATCTGGAACTCCATCCTCCATCATCAAATTTGGTGGTTCATTAGTCACACTACCCTCTTCGATTCACCATCCCCAAAATTTGTCTCAGCTAGAACATCTCAGTCGTTGACAAAGATGGGTACTTGTGGGAGAATGGTAAATAGCTTTTAGTCGTCAATGCTTGGTTTCCTCCCAATTTTCATGAAAAGAGGGGTAGAGGAAGATGGTATTTTAGACATAATGCATGTGTTGACCGTGTTTTTTTAACGGCATGAGGGGTGAGGGTTTAAAATGCAAAGATTGAAACTTCGCAGGGTATAGTATACTAATGTGCAAGCTTTGGGGTTCAAAATGCTAATCCACAAAGTTAAAGGGTTTATGATGTAAATTCCCCAAGGACATGTGGACACAATATTCATCCAAGATAAAGGACGGATTGCATTGTTGAAAATTTCATGATTAAAAGCGTGCTGGACGACAAAAATAAACACGGCGTTGCTCATGTTCATCACAAGCTAATTATAATAAAAGTCATCAAGACACGAGCTAGTTATAATTAAAGTCATCAAGAGCTGGCCAGATTCCCATGGCTAGCTCGATCTGGTGGGCCGTGGCGTATAACCCCGTTTTCATTCTGCAAGAATGCATGCCAACTTCCCTCATGGCTTTCTACCTAACCTTGGCTTGAGGAGGAGGATGATATCTATTGCTTTTTGACTTTGAAAAGTAAAGCCTAGAATACATATCAGTTCTCAACCTTGACCAAGATGATGGCTTAGAGACATTAATTAGTAGGCCACAGCCCATGTAATCCGTGTTTTGTCTTCCACACCTTTATGAGTGTTCTTGTTCAATAGCAACTCACCAACAAAAGCCAAAGCTAACATAATAATAATCATAATCTTTGCTTTTCTTCTTTTTCTCCTTTTTCCTTCTTAACTTATGCTGTCATGCATTGTGCCGCATTATCTTGACTACGTCTACTTTTTTGAACCCACCCTTTAATTAGGTGGCCCTACTCTACCTAAGCATTCTTATTTATGCAAATGTTTGTTACTATGGCAAAAATGCCATACAGTGACGGGTTTTTTTTTCTGTGACGGTTGAAAAATCATCACCAGAAAACATCTTTACCAACGGTTTTTTAAATTAGTCAGAAAATGCACAATATATTCTGACGATTTTAGAATCCGTCAATATCAGTTATTGTATACCTATGGTTTTATACAACCGTCCCAATAGTTAAATATTTTAGTAACAATTTTTAACAACCGTAACTATTTTAATAATTTATAGAGACGAAAGTAAGAAATCATTACTAAAAATTTAATAATAATAATAATAATAATTAATAAAACTATCATAAAAAACTAAAAATATGTTAATGGTATTTCATTTATAAATATAAATAATTATTATCTAATTTAATTAAAATATCAATTACAAAAGTTATACTATATTAAATATTTTACTTATTCTATTCCAACACCAATAAATTCTTAACATATATAATAATGTAAGAAGAGATTATTACATATGAAGTTGATATTATAGAGTATTATCTTGTAGATAAAAAATTTATTTTGGATATTTAGATATTATTCATATATAGAAAAACAAGAAATTCCAAAATTTAAAATTAAAATCCTATAAATCCTACTATCCTATTTAATGGATATTTAAATTTAATAATATTGGTTTTTTAGATCCAATTCATTGAAGTATGTCTCAACTAAAATATATAAAATAATCCGACATACTAAAAATCACTCGGGAAGAATATCGAAATATATAATAGCACTAGTATACTGACATTCAACAAAATAATATCAAAGAATATGAAATTTATGTTAATAATAAATGTAATTGGTTCAATTCACATTTATATTTAGGAATTTTAAATTGGCAAATAACATTGTTCAATAAAGAAATTAAAATTTCTACACCAACACATTCAGTGAGATACTATTAAAACAATTCAGTGAAATTCAATTAAAACATCATTTGTTTAGCTAAGAGGTTAACTTTTATCCAAATCAAGTATGTACATAAGCCATTTTTGTTGAAATATATATTCATGTATAAATTATGAAAAATTCTTAGAGTTATTTACACACGTATTATAATATAATTATAGAATCATCTAATATTTTATAAATTATAGAATCATCTAATTCACATATAAATGATATTTTAAATTATTTAAATATTAAAATACTAATTTAAAATTTATATTCTAGCACAATGCTATTTTATTACATTGATTTCATAGAATTACAAATGACATCTATATAAAGTGATGCTAGACGAATGAGAGAGTTTTTGTGATAATATAAATGATGTTAAATACAATGAATGAAATAAAATTTTCATTAACTCTCAAAATTTTAAATATGGAGGGGGATGCATAAAAAATAGATTTCATAAAAGCGGGAACGATATATATAGATTTAAATATGTTATTATATTAATATAAATATTTTACAACTTTTATCAAAGGAGGCTCACATAAATATTTCTTTGTGATGAAATTTGATTTCTCGATTAACATAATTCTCTTGATAATAGGCAAACCGATTTCTCAATCTTCTTCAACTATTTTATGTAAGGAGCTTCGCTTCAATGTAACCGAGTTACATAGAAGTGGACCCATGTAACTCTTTCAAAATCTATAATTTTAATCATTAATGAAAAATCTAATCATTCATTAACTCTCAAAATTTTAAATATGGAGGGGAATGTATAAAATATAGATTTCATAAAAGCAGGAATGATATATATATAAATTTAAATATGTTATTATATTAATATAAATATTTTACAACTTTTATCAAAGGAGGCTCACATAAATATTTCTTTGTGATGAAATTTGATTTCTCAATTAACATGATTCTCTTGATAATAGGCGAACTGATATCTCAATCTTGTTCAACTATTTTATGTAAGGAGCGTCGCTTCTATGTAATCGAGTTACTTAGAAGTGGACCTATGTACCCCCTTCAAAATTTATGATTTTAATCTTTGATAAAAATCTAATCATTCATTGTATTTAACATCATTCGTTTATTTAGGGGATCAAATTTTATCCCGATCAAATATGTTTATAGGCCATATTTGTTAGAAAATATATATATTCATGTGTAAAAATTATGAAAAATGCTAAAACATCAATTTTAAAGTAGTATTTTTTACATTCAAACCATCTAAAATACCATTTCCATATTAATAAATGATTCTATAAAGTATTATTACATTCTAATGCATTTGTAAATAGATCTAAATATTTTTTATAATTTACACATGAATATATATATATATATATATATATATATATTTGAACAAATGTGGCCCTTAAACATGCTTGATTGGGATAAACTTAGTCTCTTATATAAACAAATGATGTTAAATACAATGAATGAATTGAATTTTTCATTAATGATCAAAATCTTAGATTTTGAAAGGGTCACATTGGTCTGCTTCTATGTAACCCGGTTACAGAAAAATGAGACCGTTTATGTAAAATAATTAGTTTAGTAGACTGATTAATGTTAAAATAATTAATAAAATTTATAATATTAATTTTAAACTTATGTTACTTTGATCAAATAAGGTCCACATAAATATTTAATCTAGATGAAATTTAGTTTTTCTGCCAAATAGCCTTAAATGTAATATATGAATTGAATTTTTACTTATTTATGAAAGTGGGTAAATCATCCAATAAAACTAATTTTTTTCTAATATTAGTGCTACATAGGTATTTTCAATTTAAAAATAATATCAGTTTGATTAAACTAATTATACATGATTAAATTTATAAAGTCAATTATTTAATATCTAACTTGGTAATTAAATTATAGTTCAACCCAACTATTTCATCTAAAATTAATTTATTTAGCTGGTTGGAGGAAGTTTTATTAATTATTAAAACCTTTGTCATAATATTCAGATAATTTCTATTTAATATTTAGTTGCATTGGTCGTGCACGCTGTTTTCCCTGGGAGCGATTAAAAAATATTAGATGCTCTCACGCTCTGGCGTTCGCTGTTTGACTGGGAGCTATGAAAGAATATTAAACACTTGCACGGTTTTACTGAATTGAGTCAATTGATTCCTATAAAGATGAATTTTTAGAATTCGAAGTATCTTTCCAAATTATATTCTAAATTCGAACCTAGAAGAATTGGAGCTTCATCAGAATTCTTAATTCTCCCATTTCCAGGTAATGTACCTCTCATATTTTATACTTCATCAAATAAGAAATCTTCTTATTTACCAAGCTTTGTTCATACGTTTACACTAATATATATTTTAGAACGCACAAACTATTTGAATTGGTATTTAGATGAAAAATTAAAAGGTTTATAGTTCACGTTTTCACGTTATACTAATATTATTATATTTTTTTATGGTTTAATATTATTATATTTGAAATGTTATTTGTGTCTTTTTTATCAAAATTATTTAAAATAATATGGACACAGCATTGATATAAAAATTTTTGAAAATGCATTAACGACAGTGAAATTTTATTTAAGAACAAATATAATTAATGTATCATTAAATTTTTTTCAAATTTATACATTCAATTATACAACTAAATATTAACATTGTCATATTGAAAAATATTTTATCTTCCATTATTGGGCAAATAAGAAAATTTCAGGTTTTATGCAACTAGAAATTTTTATATTTAAATTAGATTTCTTATTTTGATTATGATTGTTTCATGTTAGAACTTTTATCTTTTTTAACTAAATGTGATATATATTAAAGATGACAGGTTATTTAGATTTCATCAAATTAACTTTACAGGCCCAAACTAAATATACAGTAGAATCCATTAGCACGCTTTTTAGAAGCTATTTTAGATCAAATGTTGCATATTTGATTTGGGCCAATAAAGTTAATTTTATGAAATTCAAACCACTTATCATCTCGATATATCATATTTAATTACGAAATATAGAAATTGTGAAATGATTATAATTTATATAGTTGAGGATAGATATAAGATATATATAATTTATCTTTCTTTTAAATTATTTTAATCTTGTATGAAAATAAAATTATCTCTAATAAGATTGTAAGAAATATAGTATAGAATATTAATGGTATACATACAAAGTGGATTCCAAAAATAAAATACTTTAAAGGTAAAGAAATATTTCAAATGAATTTGTTATTATTTTTTAGCAATATTCTAAATGATAGGGCAAACTATTTTCTAATATGGGATACAATTTGTGGCAAAATAGCCCATAAAAATCCAAAAAAAAGAAATATAAAAATTTACAAATTATTTAAGTACTGTATGATATTTTTCTTGTTTTTACAAGTTTTTTTTTATTGAAATGTTTTTACAAGTTTTTTTCGTTTCTATGCACATCCATTATTTGATAATAATGATAGTAATAATAGGTATCTTAATTTTAGATTATTATTATTATTTTGTATTAGAACCATTCAATAAGATATTAAAAATATCATTATTATAAAATTTTATTGAGACACTTATCTTTTTTGTTGTAGGTTCCTGATTTTCTAAGTTCTATAAATAGGCGATCTTGTAGCTCCAATTTAGGTCATGAATTTTGCTTTAACCAAGAAGGTAACTTTGAATTAAAATTTTATTTAATAAGTACTTTTATACTTCAATCATAAGGTATTCGTGTTATTTAATTTTTAATATTTATAGGATGATGGGTCATTGTTGAAGATCACAAAATTTTGGAAGCCAATAAATTTATTTGATCATTAGATGCAAAATTGGTTTTACGTATTTTAATTTTTTTTAAATATTGTGAATTTTACTCTTTTTTTTAAACATATTGAATTTTACTCTTCAGTGATTGACGATTTGAGGATTGAAGAATTGGTACTTTTGTCTTAAATTTTGATTATTAATGAATGTTATCTTTTCATTAATTTTGATGCGAAGTTAATTATGTGATGCTAATTATGCTCGAAAATTATCGTGTTACTAAAACTTCTATTGATTTTATAGGTGGTTAAAATGTAAAAAATTGTTGCTAACTATAAATAGTATAAATAAATTTTACTGTGTTATTTTTATAAATGCAAATTTTTATTCTAGATTAATAATTTACTAAAAATAGAAATTATTATATAGCTAAATTATTATCACTAAAGCCCAAAATAATTTCATATTAAATTCAATATAATATATTAAATATTCATAACTTATTTGATTTACTACTTTTAAAATTTTTGTTATATTAATAGTGAAAAAAAAAAGTGCCACTATCTAATTGTTGCTAAAATTATAATGATATTTTTATTATTGCTTAATCAATATTATAACTATTGTGACACTAAAAACTTTCACTAAATAAGTATCATTATAAGGCATTAAAAGTTAGTGATGAATACAAAATGTTAGATACACACAAAAAATCTAACTAAAAATTAGTATAATATTGGTTTTAAAGTTATACTAATACATTAAAATCATTGCTATATGTATATTGTGATGATACAAAACTGTCAGTATATAACTGTTACTATAAATATATCGATATATATGGTTTTAAAAATCATCTGGATAGCAATATAGCTACGAGACTATTATTGACGCTTTGAAAAATCGTGTGTATAAATTTTTCACGCATATAGTAACTGTTGTTAGACTCTATCAATGGGCTTTTCATGGTCACTATATGACATTTTTAACGTAGTGTGTGGATGGTTGAAATTTCACATCACCGAGACTTTTGGTCCATGGGATGATGTGCATGTGACCCTGATGGAAATCCAAGTATAGAGAGAGATATGTCATATCATTAGCTAAGCATACTCCTTCGTCCTTATTAGATATATAGGGGGCTAGTAGATATACTCTACATGTATGTAGCCCTCTTGAACGTGTGATTCAAGTCTATTTGCATAAGCATAGTCGGAGTTGTGTTTGATAGAAAATATAATAGATAATAGTGTAAGTTATTATTCTTTAAAAAATAAAGAAAGATAATTGAATATACAGATGATAATAAAAGAAAAGGTTTAATTCCAAATTTGAGTTATGGAAATGATTATATTTTTTATTGGTATTTTATAATATGATATTTGATATTTCAATAAAACACATTCAACTTATACTCATGGGATACAAAACTCTCACCCAAACTTCACTAGAGACAAACCTCCCATAGCCCGAAGGACTAAAACACCCATCTACAACCACCTGGACTTGGCTTGTGCCCTATGGCAGGAAATTACAACACTTATAAAATAATAAGTATAGTCATACATTTTCATCTATTTTTACCTCTTTTTTACGTAACCCTCAAAATATTTAAAATTTTGATAGTCTATGAAAAATTCACTCTATTCATTGTATTTATTGTCTTTTACATTATCATTGAAACCTTCTTATTTATTTAGTATGATTGTATATGAGTCCAATTTATATATGCAAAAAATCAATATATTAAAATGGTTTAATGTTAAAATATCCATTTTAAAGTAGTATTTTCAACATCTAAATTGTGGAAAATATCAATTATGTGTAAATAAATGATTTAATGAAGTATTATTACATTCTTATACATGCGTAAATAGATCTAAGTATTTTTCATAATTTGCACATGAATATATATGTTTGAGTAAATGTGGCCCATGCATATACTTGATTTGGATGAATCTTGGTTTCTTAACTAAACAAATGATGTTAAATATAATAACTTAATTGAATTTTTCTCAAAGGATCAAAATCCTAAAATTTGAAGAGATTACATGACTTTGCTTATATAATCTAGTTATATGGAAACAACACTCTTTTTTAAATATGACTAATTGTTATGTCTATGTGTATTTACTTTTTTCTATGATAAAGAAATCTCTATTTCTTAGAAAAAGCAAGGTCATTATATAGATGATCCCCAATAAAACTTCGCGGGACGACCCCAAAAGGTCATATAAATTCAGAATTTGATGTAGTAAAGTATGCTAAATAGTAAGTAACTTAGTTGCCTTTCCGCAAAATGTGGTGGTAAGACACCAGACCCACCTCTACTGCCATTTTTTGATTTTCTAAAATAGAATCCCCACTAGTGATTTAGCAGGATTATCCACATTCAAAAAACTAATTAAGATTAGAGAGCCACTCTCAAGCTCCAACTGCTGCAACTAAATGCATTAGATTTTCAAAAAGTAGAATTTTTTTTAAAAGAAGGGGTTGCATGGACCCACTATAAAACCCCTTTTTACATAACTCCATTCATTTTTAATTTCTCAATAATTAATTTAAAAGTTCTTTTTATATATTATATTTAGCATCAGATATGTTATCATAGAAACTCTTTCATTTATTTAGTATCACTGTGTATGGGCTTCATATATAAACATATAAAATCAATGTAATAAAATAATTTAATATTAAATATCAATTTTAAAGTAACAATTTCAATATCTAAACCATTTAAAATATCACTATTATAGGGATAATAATTATATAAAGATCATTATACTCTAATACATGTATAAATGGATATAAGAATTTTTCCTAATTTACATATGAATATATTTATTTTTGAGCAAATATAGCTTATGTACATATTTGATTTGGATGAAATTTGATTTTCTAACTAAACGAATAATGTTAAATATAATAACTGAGTTAAATTTTTTTTTATCAATCATCAATATCTTAAAAATGGAAGGGATTAAATTGAAATCACTTATTATAACTTGCTTTTATGAAACCCCTGCTATTCATCTTTAATATTTTGTAATTGATGAAAAATTTACTTAATTTATTATATTTAGCATCATTTATATTATCATGAAAATCATTTCATTATTTATTATTATCGTATATCGGTCTCATTTATAAATATATAAAATCAAGTAATACTTAGGAATCAATTTTTAAAGGAATATTTTTTAATGCACATTGGTGTATTTAATCCATTTTTTTAAAATTTTTTTATACAAGTGTTAATCTAGGTGTATTTAATACATCTATCAATTTTTGTCAATTTTGAATCTTTTAGATTTTTTTTGTAATTTATGAATTACAAAACTGCCACTGATTTTGAAAAATTCAAAAAAAATCTAAAATATCTAAAATTGGTAAAAATTGATATACATGCTAAATAAACCTAGATAAACACTTGTATAAACATGTTTTAAAATACAAAAATAGGTTTTTGTACCCGAGTGCATCGAAACTAAGTGCACTCGAGTGCGCTAGATTGCTGCTCATTTTTAAATAGTATCGTCACATCTAAACTATTTAAAATATTACCACTATATAGATAAATGATTTTATAAATGATTTTTATTATTATATTTCAATATGTATGTCAATGAATTTAAGCATATTAATTGAATTGGATAAAAGTTGATCTTCTATCTAAATAAATGATGTTAAATGCGATAAATGAATTGAATTTTGCATCGATTTTCCACATGTTAAAAATAGAAGGTTTATGTGAAACCATTTCTATGTAATTAGGTTACATAAAAGCGAAGCCTATATATAGTTCGACATCTATACATCCAGTCCCACCAATTCACTTCAATAGAATGATATGGTACGAGTCCTCTTTTCATGATTGTGTCAAATTTAATCCATCCATTGCATGTAATACTATTTATTTTACTTAGATACTAAAACTTATATCAATCCATAACTAGCATCATTCCCAAAAAAAAAAAAAAAATTAATAATGATTTTCCATCCATTAAAAATAATTTCTTTATTATAAAGACCCATAAGGTTGCAATTCAATATCGAAACCATCTAGAACATTTATACCATATAGATTGATCATTTTGGATGGTTTCATAACATTCTAAACTTTAGCGCATAGCTTTAAGTGATGTTCTAAATTTACACATATTTATATTCACTTTTCAAATATGTGGCCTACACCAACTTCACATAATATAACTTTTGGTATCTAAGTAAAACTAGTAGAGTTAAATATAATGAGCGTATTGAATTTGACAAACTTATCAAGATGATGTCCAAATTAGAGGTCAGTAAATTAGTATAGTACAAAGCTGAAAATTGTATATATAGGATAATATTTAAGTGTGTTCGGATTGTATTACAGTTACGGTGTAGTTCGTCGCAAAATAGGGCCCACTTAATGACGAAATTAAAATATATTCCACAAATTATGTTTAGAATTATTTACTTTAATAATATACCAATTTTCATCTAAATCAAATACATGTATGGATCTCATCTCAAAATAGTATAAAATTAATATAATAAAATAATTTAATATAAATATTAATTTTAAAATTATATTTTCAATATCTAAAATATGATCTTTATATAAATAAATGATTATATAGAGTCATGTGCACGTAACAAGTTCTCATTTACATTTGGGAGAAACCCTTTAAATTCTCAAAGTAAGTATGCATGCTTGTTGAATACGATGTCGTAATCCTGCTTTGCTGTTGCCATCTTCTAAGCGCCCCTTTTCTTTAACAATACAAAGAGTCAAGGTTTGTGATGCACATCGGCCGTTGTGAAAGCTCAAGAGCAAGAGAAGGGCCAAGTCAATGGCTCATCGCACGTCGCCGCCCTTTTCCACACGTTTGAAAGCGAATTCATCAACCCCAGTTCAAAAAACAGCGGCTGACACAGGTCTAGCTTTCTTATGATAAGACGTCGATGGATTTGCGTTTGAAAAAGGAAAATGAGAAAGCTAAGTTACGTGGTCACGCGGGAAATGACAAAATAAATATTCAGCAATTAGCATCATGATTCATGATTATGAATATACGTATAGGATACATGCGTATGTGTTGGTATGTATCAGGGAGCATTGGTCTTTTCTAAATTAAGGGGAAAATATGAAAAAATATTAAACATTTTAAGAAAGGGTTGTGATCTTATACGACCACTCCAAAAACATTTCTAAGATTTCTAAAAATATTAAGTGTTTTCTATCGATTTTTGAAAACTACAAAAGGCATGAATATGTGAGTCTTTATTGTATTTTTTAAAAATTTAAAAAAGGGTCAAATTACGTAATGCGAAAAATCTAGTAGTAGAGCCCACAATTTTATTTAAAAAATTATATATTTTTTGGTCACCAGTAAATCGCATTATTTTCGTAATTTACGGACAACCATATAAAGAATATACGTGTGTGAATACATGTAGGGTGCGTTTAGGAATGAATAAAACTTTTGGTGAAAAATTTTGAAAAATAAAAATTGTCAAATGATGTGATATTATAGGGATAATGATGAGGAGTGAAGATGATAAAGTTAAAATAGATAGGTTAGTTGTATAGGTAATTGTGTAGAAATGATTGAAAAGTAGGGTAGTTTGTGTTGGAAGATGTAAAAAAATAATTAAAAAAATAGAAGAGTTGTAGAGAATAAAAAGTTTTAGATTGAAAAGTTTTAGGTGAAATCTTTTTGTTATTGCCAAACACCCCCCATATTATGCAAAACTAGAGATTTTATCTGGAAGAGGTAGCTCATAGATACAGGACGTGAGGAGCATAATTTTTTTTCGTTGGTATTATCTATATCATAATATTATGGTATTGCAAATTAGGAACTTTCACAACTCTCATCATAGGCGAATATTTTATGAATACTCTTACTCTTAGGGAGACATCTACCTCATAGCATCTTGATATTGCAAATTAAGAACTTTTACAACTTTTATCATGGAAAGATATTTTATAAATATTTTCGTTCTTAGGAGAGACAACTGTAATACTTCTGTTAGGGAGAAAGCAAATACCTACACTTGGTAGAATTCAAACGCTTATAGGCACCATATAATCACAAAGAGTTACCCGCAGGCATGGCTCTGGTGGCTAAGGAGCATAATTAGTTCTATAGGTTTACATGTACCACCCGCCGTTCCTTAGTTAATCTTCGCCTGCCTTACTTTTGCGGTCGGACGCAAGCGCGTGACTGGCTAATTATTCCACACGGACATGGTTTGCTGCGATTTTCAATAATGGAAGCTTGTGGGTGACTTACCTTTTGGATTAAAGATGATAATGACCCAAAGTTGGCGATGATGCAGATGATGATGACTGCAAGAAATAATCCTTTCTTTTATCGTGCACACACACCCACTTCCCTGTATTTTAGTTTTGAATTTTCCAAACGCCACATTTCTCGAATCCCTTAGTTTCGTATTCGTCTAGGACTCACTTGTATTCATATACATTCTCTACATGCATGTCTATCATTTCTCTCATTGTGTTATTCAATGGATGTAACATTTATCTACCCATCTTTCGCGCATTTTTAGTCAAATAATATATATTCTTTTTTATTGGTATATTTATATTTGTTTCAACTGATATTATAATTAACCTCTCGGCTATTCTTACATATTGTTGAAATGATAGTTGTTCTTTTTTTTTCTTCTCTAGGTCTAGTATATTATTTCTTTTCCCACACTTGAAATCAATGACCTTTTTTTTTTTTGACTTTTAAATTTTATTAATTTAAACAGACTGACAACTTGGTATCAGTATGATAAATTTTGCAACGAAAAAATTGCAGCAAATATAGTTTTAAGATTATTTTATCCTTTAAACCATCAACCGTTTTATTCCCAAACATAGAATTTGTTGCGCTCAATATGTACACCTACTTTAATATGTTGTTTCTCTTTTACACAATTTAATTACGTCAATCCAAAATTAATAAGTGTCTTTTTTCAGAGAATGTTACTAAAATTATCCACTTTCATACGATTTGGGAACTATATATTAACCCAGTGATCCTTTTTCATAATATTTAGATAATATAATGCTAATCAGCTACTAGCCTTCAATTCGTTACTAAATTTTGGTTTTATCCCAGATATGTCTATTATGTTTAATTTATATTTCAAATCTATCCACTTTGGTATCATAAAATAACATATATAAATTAAGTATAGACGAAATACCATGTACACTCATTTTGTGAGGACCAATCAGTTATCTCACAAACAAGGATCTCTCCGTTTTTGTAGCTATTTGGTTAGCAATATTATTAAATTTACACATGTTGAGCTAGGATTAGAAAATGTAATCGGGTTGAGCTGTAAATACAAGAATAGAAAACTCCGAAAACCCTCATATAAAACCAGCATTCAACTAATGGGAAAATCATACATTTTTCGTGAAGTGCAAATAATGAAGGAGAAGAGGGACTTTCTAGTATTCAATACGCATAAAAAAGCTTTTAAGTATTTAATATTCAAAAAGACACCACAATGCTAGCATGCGATACGCGTGGTTGGCAAATAGTCATGCCTTAAATACGGAATGTCTACGCTTTGAAATAATGAGTTTATTTCTCATTTTTTTGGAGTAATATCTCAATAGATACTCTGTTAGCATCACTGTTAGATTTACTATAATGCTAGCATGCCACAAGCAGGGCTAGCAAAGAGTCTCATCCTAGATGCAGAAGGTTCAAGCTTTGAGTCCTGACATATGTAATTCATCTTCTATTTTTTGAGCAATGTCTCTATTGTTAGCATCATTGTTAGATTTACCACCATGCTAGCATGTGACAAGCGTGATTGACAAAGAGTCTTGTATTAGATGTGGAAGGTTCAAACTTTGAGCCTTTGGCATAGGGAGTTTCATCTTCTATTGTTTTAAAGCAAAGTCTCTATAATTACTTTCTTAGCATCATTGTTAGATTTACTACAATGCTATCGTGTGACAAGTGTGGCCGGAAAAGAGCCTCACTTTAGATGCAAAAGGTTTAGTCAAGTATAATACTTTTTAATCAAATTTATTTATTGTAATCCTTGGATTAGTACTAAAGACCATGTTCAATGAGAGCAAAATAAAGATTGATATATTGTGGCCTCGTAGTATTTTATCATGTAGTATTTACGCTCTCTGAAATTGAAATTTAGAAAAGAGTTGATGCTTTGAAATTATAACTTGTTAAGGTTAGTAACACGTAAGACATAATAGTATGTTCTTAGAAGAATAAAATAGGCCGGTTGAATCTAACTACTATATATCATATCACCTTTTGTGATCGCTTATTTTCTCGAATGTGTTTGATTATTTCTAACATACTATTTATTAAAAGAGTGTCACTTCCATGCAACCAAATTTCATAGAAGCGTTTTCATTAAACTCTATTCATTTTTCTATCTGAATGATTTATAGTAAATATACTTCATTTGTTATATTTTATTTTATTTGTTTAGTTAGAAAACTAAGTTTCCTCCAAATCAAAGATATGCATGGGTCAAATTTACTTAAAATATATATTTATATATAAATTATGAAAAATACTTAGATCTGTTCACATATGTATTAGAATATAACCATACATTATAAAGTTATTTATTCACATAGTTATAGTACTTTAGATGATTTAGATATTAAAAATATAGTTGTTAAGAAATTTTATTGTATTAATATCACATAGCGTAAATAAGGCTCATGCATAATGAGATCAAACAAATGATCTAGTTTTCTTGACTAAATAAATAATGCTAAATACAATAGATAAATAAAAATTTCACCAAATATAAAAATGAGCAAAATGGATGAAGTTTCACTAAAGTGAGTTTCATAAAGGCAGAACAGTATTAAAAAGGGAATATTTATACTAGGGTTGAATAAGCAATAAGGGATATATTTGTTATTCATCAAAATAAAAGTTTTCCATCTAAAATTTTTTCTTCATAACTATATTATTTTTGAATCATTTCTCCACATCTTTCTATATAACTATTTTATTTTTTAATTATTTTTTACAATTTTCCATATAATTACTCTATCTATTTTAACTTTATTCTTGTTTTGTCATCATTACTTCTATTATATCGCATTATTTCCTTTCATTTAAAAACTCTATTTACCAAAAAAATTTGAAGAAAATTTTCTCGAGTACCTTTTTTTAAATTTCCAAAATATTCTTTTATAAGAATTCTTTTTTTAAAAAAATTTTAAGGCTAATTTGACCCTGCTTATTAGTGGAGTTAAGTGCTTGATAAGTTTCAAAACTTGCACATGCTCTAATCAAAAGTGTTTGAAAAATCCCTTATAAAAGGAATTTTTAGCTTTTTTCTTGTAAGAAGTTGTATGTTTTGGCTTTTATGAGAAGATAAAAAATATAGCGTTTATTTTGGTGACTTCTTTTGGGAGACGTCACCATGTAAGCAGTAACGAAAGACAGTTGCTAAGGTGCATGCCCAAGTTCAAACGTCTTCCTTAGTGGGTGGAAGTACTACGTATTTAGGAACTTTGTCTCCAATGAATTGAGGTGGAGCTTGTTGAGCGCCGATCACGCTGCCTGCTCCCAGGTGTATAGACCTATATTTTTTAATTTTTTTAAAATTTTTTTTATAAACTTGTTAGCCCAAGTGTATTTAATATGCGTATAAATTTTTACCATTTTTGGATATTTTTATATATTTATTTTTTATTTTTGAAAATCAGTGGCATTTTAGGTAATTTAAAATTACCTAAAATGCCACTGATTTTCAAAAATAAAAATAAATATCTAAAATACTCAATTAATGGTAAAAATTTATATACATGATAAATACACTTGGGCTAACAAGTTTATGAAAATTTTTTTAAAAAATAAAAAAATAGGTGTGTGCACCCTGGAGCAGACAACGCTGCCTGCTCCTCAGTGCCGGAGATCGGCCCCGAGCTTGTTGTCTCTAATAAATATAGGTGGAGTGCTTGTGGTCTCCCAGATAAATAGGTTTATTTGTAATATGAGATGTCATATTGTACAATGACATTTAAAAGAAGTATGACCTACTTTTTGCAACCAAAATTTTAGTTTGGCTACATTTGATCAAGTCGTATATTAATTGCAGCCAAAAGTTTAATTATTTAGTACACCAGCACATGGTGCGGTGGTAACCCATTGTAACAAAAATTTTAATTATTTATAGTTACTTTTGATGTAATTTTTGGTTACATTTGCTGAAAAATGGCGCAACTTATTATTTTACTAAAGGTGCAACTCAAGTCGGTTCGATTTGGGTAGTGGTTTACCCTACCCATACCCTATTTGCAAAAAGTTTACCATATCCTACTTGTTTGCCGGTTCGGTTTTTATTGTACCCTACCCTACTTATTACTTATAGGGTCGATTTCGATTTTGGTTCCAAATCGGTTGCTTTAATACTTAAATGCAATATTTTAAAAAATATTTCTATGTTATTTTAAATAATATAAAATAAGAATTATTTATATGTAAAATCATAAGGATATTTGTTATTGTTTACATTATTATATTAAAAAATATGAAGTATAGACAAGCATAATCGAATCATTAAAACTATTAATTTATTATAATCATAATTCACAAGCTTATAAGAGTCTTTCGAAAGTCAATGAGATATATATAAATAACTAAATTAGTTTCCTACTTCACAATCCAAAACTTTACAAGGCACAATATTTATTTAAAATTGAATTTATTAAAATATTTATGCATACAAGATGTCAAAGACAAAACATACTATATACTACATAACATATTATATGCATACATAATTATGCTCTTAATTAATTACTCATATAAGTACTCATACAGGTCAATTTTAGGCACTCAACGTATCTATTCTACCCGTACCCTATTTGAAAAGACTGATAATAATTTGTACTATAATTGTACCTATGGATAATATTTTCTAACTTACTCTACCCAAATTAGGGTGGGTTGGTGGGTATCTCACCCAAGTTACGGCCCAAATTTTTACTGAATAATTAGTTGTATTCAAAATATATCTAATACAATCAAATAGGTATTATATGTAGGATGTGTTTTGGAAGTGATAAAACTTCGGATGAAAATTTTCGAGTGTAAAAATTTTTGACATGTGAGAAAATGATGTGATGTGATATGATAAGGGTAATGACGAGGAGTAAAGAAAATAAAATTAAATAAATAAACTACATAAAAATGATTGAAAAGTAAAGTAGTTGTAAAGGAATATGTGAAAAATAATTAAAAAATAGTTTGAAAAATTTTAATGTTAAACACCTCTGTAATAATAATAAAAAAAGCCACATCAAGTGAAATTTGTTGTATTAATCCAATGGGTATATTTAGGATAAGATACTAAAATTTTTAAAATTAATCATCTCATATATGTAACTCACGGTCAAACAAGAGTTTTCAAAATTCAAAAAAACCCTCCGTCCAAATTCCAAAGTAACGCATGCAGCATTAATTAGACGCTTTTAAAACCATCCCCAATAGGTAAATAACACATGCAGCCGTGGACATTTTCAAAACGAAGCCACCACCATGTGATCCAATCCAAACACGTACCCTCCATGAATAGACGAATTTTAAAACCAACCTTCTTTGTATCCAATCCAAAGCTCCAAACACGTCCATGGCGTTTTCCATTTGAACTTTTCTTCTTTATTATTCTTTTTTAATGCCACCAGATGGACTAAAGCCCTGGGTTTTTCAAAAGTTATCTTAAAATAAAGGAGATATGATGATCATCGCTTATCCTTTTGCTTTTGTCATTGGGCAACAAAAAGTGCTAAGCTTAGCCAGCTCCTCTCTCAAGTCTATCGCGAATTATAATATTACTGTACTGTCTGGTGCGGGGGCCACCTTTTTTCTCAAGCGGATTTGAACTTTGAGATTTGCTTTGTGGGTCCTTGTTGGCCCCATGCATGGTTAGTTTAGGTCTAATTTTTCTTTTATCTTCATATATCTTTACATTTTTTCTTAGAGTACAATCAAGTTTACCTGAGTGCACTTAAGTTTACCTGAGTGCACTTAGCTTCAGTTGATGAAATTTTTTTTAAAAATTTCTTTACACAATTGTTAATTTAAATATATTTAGTATTTGTAGCGATTGTTACCTTTTTGAAGATTTTTAAAAATCAATATCATTTTAAATAATTTTAAAAATCCAAAATAAAAATCTTAAAATCTCTAAAAACAAATTGATATACATGTTAAACATACTTAGATTAACAGTTTTATATAAAAAAAATTTAAAAAAATGTATTAAAATCTAACACTCTTCATCCGAAAGACAACAACTCTCACTTACATAAAATAAAGCTCCTACACAAGACTCGTGGATAAAAGTGGTTCAAATCCCTCTTAACTGGCTCAATAATGTCCATCCGCTTTAACAAACTGCAATCAATTTTTTTCACTAAATATAACATAAACTTACCTTCAAATTCAATATTAATTGAAAAAAATTTCGTATTACTTGAAGTCATTTATATTTTACAAAAAATGATTGTTATATGATTATAAGTATTACTGAATTTCATGTAATAGTCAAAAGCAAATAATTGATGCTTGAAATTGAGTTTTCTTATAGTGGTACTACAAACAAATAGTATTGTTAGCCAATTTTGTTTCTAAAAATATAATTTGTGGTTGTGATTATTTATATTTAGATTTTGTTAGTGGTGAACCATTTTTTTTTATATTTCTAAACACATGATGACATCTAGATATTACAACGAAGTATGTTCACACTCTCACACATGGAGGGAAATTTTATCCTAGACTCCCATCAAAGGAGAGAAATTATAAAACTCCCACAGCTGAGGAAAAATTGTAAAAACCCCATTATAGTGGATTGCACTGTAAAAAAAAAAAAAAATACAAGTATAACCGCCTGGGATAAGTTTTGAACATGCCCCTGCTGCTGAAGAGTAAGGCGTGTTACCACGATGCTAAAGCATGGTGGCAGTGGTGAACCGTTTTTAATTTCGAGTTGATTTCCTAATAATTTAAAGTGTTCTCTTATTTGTAGTTTGATACTTTGCTTGGACAATGACATTGTTATTTCTGGCATTGCTAAAAAAGTAAATTTCCGTGATGATTGCTAGAAGTAAAAATTGAAAATCTAAAGAGATTTTTAAGATCACGTTTTGATTTTTTTTAGCAGTTAAGAGAAATTTGAATTTGATTGATTTCCTAATAACTTAGAAAGTTCTCTTATTTGTAGCTGATAGTTTGCTTGGACAGTAAATTTGTTATTTATATGGTAAGTCTTCTGTGAAGTCTGATGCAATTTATGCATAATTAATTAATTAGCATGTATTAGCGAATTGAAATAAAATATTTATTTGTTGTCCACTTATATCTAAAGTGCAAGAAGCATTTTCCAATCAATCCAATCACTTTTCCTTTTTTCAGAACAAGATGTCAACTGACCACTGTGCACTGACTGGAACCTTAGCGATGCTTTTGTACTGTACCGAAAATTCTTTATGCTCGGAACTTATTCGATGCTCTGGAAAACCACGTCACTTGACGCACAGGCACTCTGGAATGGCCCAGGTGGTTCACCGCAGCTGAGAGATAATAGAAAAAAAAAAAAAACCGGATTATCTATCTCTAATCCCATATTTCTTTGTTACCATGTAAACCACATATCAGATGTATAAAAATCAATGACAGTCAATGTCACTGACTGAACTGGATTTAGTTTTCATGGTAATTAAATAAAATGGGAACTCAAAATTAACAAGCCTGTTTATAAATTGTTGGAATATTATTTTCTTTCTGTGCTGGGCACAACTTTTACTTGGACGAGCTGTCATGGAATTTTAAATATCTGAGATGCCAGACTATCATCCGTTACTCTTAGACAGAGCACTGGGACTTTTTTCCTGCGGTAATACTTCTGCCATATTTACAGACATAAACTAATAAAAAGTTGCAATGATTATGAGAATCGATACACAGTAGAAATGAAATGTTGCATCAGTAGCCCTGCTTTTTCCAGACCCACCCCAACCATCCCTGTCCTCATTGGCTCCCATCCTATTTCAATACCCGAGTGGTCCACACGTGTAAAGTGCACCACCTTTCACACCCTTCCCATCTCCAAACACGTGCTAAAGATCCGATCCGTTTATCAGGAAGTAATATAATTTTTAAACTCAACCATGTCAATATCACCATCTTTCCTTCATAAATCCCCCAAAGTCCAAGGATATACATTTTCTGTTTAAACTCAATGAATTCATATTCTATTTTATTTTTTGGTTGTTCTTGATAACTAGATTGTGTTTGCGATTTTAGGTCCGCATGATCAGCTGCTGGGTTTTGACACGTGTGATGGAGCACGGGGGAGAGGTGGCATTAACAGAAATGGCGAAAAAAAAGCATAATAGATATGTACCACCCAACGCCTTCTGTTAACTCTTCAGCCCTGCGCAGCAGAAAGCTTTTGCAAGTACTGTTGCAGAAATTCCAGTACCCCCAGGTGTTCTTCCTCTGAAAACTTGTCCCTTGAATCCTTGCCGTCCAATTGATGGGCCGGATTATGGCAATGATGAAAGGTCCTACCAACCGCAAGCTGCATGCAAAATGCAATTAACAGCGGCGGTTGGTGCTCTCGAGGGACAGGGCTATTGGTACACGTGCACTGTGAAAAGCCATTCTTGCGTGACAATCCTAACCTTTGATTGTGGACCACTTCTTTCTAGAAATATCAAGCATCCAAGAGAATCAAGAAATCGAGTGGTGTGGTAATTCGGGCAAACGGAATTTTGCTTGATTATGCGTCCATCCGGGCCCCATGATTTGGACAGTTTAACATGATAATTTTGTGCACCCGCACGGTTCCCCGTCAATTAAAATTTAAAATAAGAGACGTTACATCATCTCCAAAGCACGTGTGTAGAATAGGTGCGGTTGGCTGAGCTCTATTACTCTACCATACGCACACGGCAGCCGTCCATTCCCTGCCGTCCATTCCCATCCCCTGACACATCCCCTGACACATCACCTGGCAGATATGATAGTTAAAAACCATCTAAGATCACCATCCCATCCGGTGAGCCCCTCCCATGAACGCAGATCACGTTGGAGCGAGATGAGAAGTCGACGGCAATTTGATATAGGGGACGTTTGGTGTTTGGTCTGGTGGTGTCGATTGCTGTATTTTGGGTTTGTTGGGGAGATGGATGGGTGCGTGCATCCGGAAATGGTGGTGAACTATCATGTCGTGTAATTCTGCACGGCGCAGTGAGAAGTTGACTAATATACCTGAGGTTCCCTTCCGCTATTTTCACGGTTTCTAACGTGTGTGGACGGCGGACTGCAGAAGCTCAGCCGCATACGGAACGGCCGTCCGTCCTCCCGGCCCGAGGACACGTCGCTGCCGTATTCGGGTTTGTTGTCTTTTTCGGCCAGCCTTCAGCTCATTATCTAACCCGTTCATTTCTCAAATCTCTCGGTCTTAACCCCCAACCAGTCGCTAAAATATTCTAACGTCATAGATTTAATCATTTAAATATTGTAATGGGTATTTTTTTTTTTTTTTCTGCAAATATGCTCAAAAACAAAATTACAGTAAGCATGCATCCATGGCTCTGGCTGAGTGGCAATGCATTTGTTGCCTGGCTAACTGAAGTTCGACCCTTGTCCCACTTATTGTGGGAGTATTAAATTCTCTTTAAGTGATGTAAGTGTTATAGAATTTTATTCATATGTACATATACTGATTTGTAATATTCAGATAACTTCACGTGTAAAATGAATAAAAAGATTATGATAAGCATGAGACGCAGTTTTTATCCTTAATATCATGTTTAATTTATCTTATTTTATCATACTACCAAAAGTGATTTTTATTAAAGACTAATATCTCCAAAAGATAATACTTATATCTCCAAGAAATAGTATCTTTCAAAAGTAAATATATAATGGTGGAAATCTTTGAAATATCTATAATATAAACTTTGCAATATATATAATTTCTGAAATTATAAGTAAATATATGAAATTAAAAACTAAGGATCAATGTGGAGCACTAGAAGACATTTGAAGGTAATGATTTTGTGAAATATAAGTCATTTATCCGGTTTGAAATAATGTCTGGTGTAATATAAATGGTGACGTCCAATGGTTCAGATATCACAAAATTGCTTAGGGGAACCCCAAACTAAGATTTTCTAAATTATTGTAGAAAATAGACAAAGGTTCCATTCAATCGTTGCCATTACAAAATTATAGGCATGATGTTAAATAACTGCAGCGAGAGGGTGGCCGAATTTGCGAATGTGAATTTTTCGAATTGATTTTATTCGAAATTATGATAAATTATTTGGGGTATATTTATAAAGAAATTAGGAAAGTGTATTGGCAAATAACTAGAAATAAATCCCGGAGAACCCAAAA
>JAXCLR010000092.1:47882756-47922581 GCA_035584095.1 Annona squamosa
GGGAAGTTGGGCAGCGCGTGAATGGCGAAGATGGAATCTTAAAAACACGTGTATGCTCGGGAAATATGCCTGACACGTGGATTGCATCGAGGGGAGGGGAGGGGGCAAAAAGGACAAAACAATTCCCCGCCCGCAGCTCCAGGTCCCGAACCGGACGCCCCGGGTTCGGGAGAAACCCGGACCGGGGACCGGGCGAAACGGCGGCCGTGAGATCCGGTAGTGGGCCCGCGTACGCGTCGATCGCTGCTGTCTCTCTCTTTCTCTCTCTTCCTTCCAGATTCCAATCTCTTCTGACGAGAGAGGGAGAGACAGAATAAAAAACGGAGGAGATAAAAGGCCCAGATAGCCCCGAAGCCCAACCCCAGGAGCAAGACGCAGCAGCAGCTGCTCCAGATTTCGAGCTTTTCGCAGCAGCAGCTGTGCTGATTTCTCTGCCCAGCGAATCGCAAGGACGACGGTCTTTAGCAGCAGCAGCAGCGAAAGAGCAGTGAGAGAGAAATACGGACAGGGGAAAAAGAGAAGGAAAAAAAACAGGGCATATATAGAGCTAGAGGAATTCGACAAATTCCAATCCAGTCCTCCTCCTTCCAACCCAATCATCTGTAAGTCCACATATTTTCTCCAATCCCCAACTTTTGCCCTTGAGAAACTCTTCGGTTTTCCTTCTTTATTTTTCTTTTTCGATTTTTTTTTTTTTTTGGGGTGGGGGTGTGGTTGTCTTGCTCTCGACTGCTTGCTGCAGAAATTTGTTCTGTTTTTAATAGAAGCGTATTTTTCCATAGATAAAGACTATAGCTTGCCTGGAGAGCCTTTTGCCCAAAACAGGCAGAAAATAGAAGTTTTTTTTTCTCTCTTTTGTTTTCTTTTGGAGATTAACAGATTGACTAATTGACAATTGCAAATCGAAAGGGAAAAACGAGATCTGGGTTTTCCTCCTCTTGTTTTTATTACTGTTTTGAAAATTGCACATCTTAATTCTCAGGAGGGGTGTTTGGATCTTATTCGGTGGAAAGAAGACATTTTTTGGGGAGTAATGGATTGATTTTATTTGGGTTTTGGTGGTGGAAGCGGCCGAAAGATTGGATTTTTATCGATTTTGTCATTTGTGTTTTCAATTGTTTGGGTGAATTTTAGTAGGAACGACGTTTTTTTAAATGTGATTTGGATGGAAAAGATCGTAATTTCCAATCTGGGTTGTCGTGTATTTCTGTTCAGATTTTGGTGGAATCAGCGCCTCCAAAGCGTTAGTGTCTTAATTTTTAGCTGTTTGGTTCTTGCTTTTGATTTTGGGGAGGAAGGAAAAGAGGACTTGGGGTTGGTTCCATTTGCAATTTTGTTGCGGTTTTGCGGGCGGATTCTGGAGACATGTTGGAAGGTCAGTCCTGTTTGGTTTCGAGGGCGTTGAGGAGCTCCTGCGAGCAAGAGACCAAGTGGGCTTATATGAGTTATCACCAGTTGATGGATGTTTCTTCGAAAGGCAAGCGCCGGTTGGATGACGAAACCAAGGAAGAAGATGGAGGAGGAGGAGATGGGGGGAGTACATCATTCAAAAGGCGATTTTCATATGATATAGGTCAAAGTGGCTCGTCTAGCAATTCCATGTCTCCTCCAGTTGATGGATCCAATGCACCGGCGGGCGGTGGTGACCAGACAGACTCAAATTCCCTCATCCAGCCACTTGGCCGGGACATTTCCATCAACTGCTTGCTCCATTGTTCAAGGTCTGATTATTGGGCACTTGCCTCATTGAACCGGAGCTTCCGGAATCTGATCAAAAGTGGGGAGCTTTACAAGCTCAGGCGGAAGGCTGGGATATCTGAACAGTGGGTTTACTTTTCCTGCAATGTTCTTGAGTGGGAAGCATTCGACCCAAACCGCAGGCGCTGGATGCATCTGCCACGGATGCCCCCAAATGATTGCTTCATGTGCTCGGATAAGGAGTCACTGGCTGTGGGCACTGAGCTCCTTGTTTTTGGAATGGAGATCACATCCCACGTTGTATTGAGGTATAGCATTTTAACTAACTCTTGGTCTCCTGGCACATCAATGAATGTGCCCAGGTGCTTGTTTGGCTCTGCCAGCCTTGGGGAGATTGCAATTCTCGCTGGCGGTTGCAATTCTCAGGGCCCTTTGAGTTCGGCAGAGCTCTACAATTCGGAGAAGCAAACTTGGGAAACTCTTCCAAATATGAACAAGCCAAGAAAGATGTGTTCTGGTGTTTTTATGGATGGGAAATTTTATGTGATTGGTGGCAATGTCAGCAGTTCAGAGTCTTATACTTGTGGGGAAGAATATAACCTGCAAACAAAGACATGGCGGGTCATCCCCAATATGTCCCCAGTGCAGAATCGTGTCACCGAGGCTCCTCCACTAGTTGCTGTTGTTAATAACGAACTGTATGCTGCTGATTACGTAGAGAAGGAGTTAAGGAAGTATGATAAACATAGGAATGTGTGGATCACTCTTGGAAGCTTACCTGAGAGAGCACTTTCAACAAGGACAAATGGTTGGGGACTTGCTTTCAGGGCATGCGGTGAAAGGCTTGTATTCATTGGCGGACCTCAAGGACTGGTTGGAGGACTCACAGAGCTCAATTCATGGGTCCCCAATGACGGGCCACCTCAATGGGACTTGGTTGCCAGTTTGCATTCAAGCAGCTTTGTCTACAACTGTGCTGTGATGGACTGCTGATATTGATTATTGTGGCTCCATGTGTGCTGATGAGGCCTCATTGAAGTGTGTACAAGATTGGTTTTTTCTCAAAGGGCAAAAGCATTCTGGCTAATTGGTAATCTCTGCCTTTTTTTTTTTTTTTTTTTTTTTTTCCTTTTTTTGTTTTAAAAATTTCTTTCTACTCAAGATTCAATAGAATATTTCCTTCAAAGGAAAAGCCTAGAGGGCATTTTTCTGTTTTTCTTCACCCATTGAATTCACATTTGGTAGTATTTGTTGTTGTTGTGCCTCCCGTATCTATTTCCATGAGAGCTTGGAAAATTTGGCATGATGCAGTACAGGGATAAGTAATAATTTGAAACACTTTAAAATGCTAGGCCTGAAAGAATATTTGAGGAACCCTTCTCAGCATCACACAATGGGTGCTGTTTCATTCCTTGATCCGTAGTTTGTCCGTCCGTGAGGAAATAACTTGCTGTGAGAACTGTTTTTCTTCTTGACCTTGGCATTTGTTCTGGTTAAATTGCCTGTGAGTGCCTCACATATACATATATATTACTATAAACGTGCAAACAACAAGCACTTAGCTGTTCGAAGTTGCTGGCGCCGATGCATCTTTTTTTTATTTATTTTTATTTATTTTTATTTTTTATTTTTTTTATTATTTATTTTTATATTAAAGATTACATTAGATTGTAATGGAGACAGAGCTCCTGCCGGCATTGATATGTCAAGTTTTGTGTGCGCTCTTGTTTGTGCACATGATCTGCATTTAAGCACATATGTGGTTATCACTCTTCATGATGTTAGCTTTTGCTGCTGCTCCTTTTTCTGCCATTTTCTTTCATTTTTTCCTTCTGTGTCTGCATCCCATAATCTTGAGTGCATATGAGGCTTGTCGGGGTATTTTTATTTTTCTTTGGAGGAGATGTAGCTTGCAGTTATCGGATTAGTGCCATTTACAAATGGACCAATCATTTAATAGACCAGTTCTCACCACCTTGCAAAGTCTTTTTCAAAGACACAACCAGTGCTTATTTGGTCATCAATGTCCCTTTTTTTTCATTCACCCTCTGTTTATGAGCTTCCCTCTCCCCTCTCCCCTCTCCGTTTACAAGTGCGCATGAGCACACATGCAAGAATCGTATCTCGTTGCTTCTTTTTTCTTTTTTCTTTTTAATCCTAAAATGGTTTTGTATAATTATTGTCACAAGTGATGACTTATGCTGGTTGTTCTTGCCATGATTGACCATAATCTACAATGTGTATGCGGGCACGGCTTTGATTTTTATTGATGTAGATGGATGGGCTGAACCACAACCATTCTGATCCATAGGCGTGGGGATTATGTATCGGTTAATTCATTAGTGCTGATGGGTGTCTTTTGACTCGGGTCCCACTCCACCACCTGTCAAGTTACCCAGTTTTGCTTTAACTTTTTTAACTGTTGGTTTGGGGGATATCTTGTGAAAATATTTTTGTGCTAATTGAGCTGATTAATGATTATGGGTTTGCTGTTGGGAAGTTTGATATTGCAACAGACAGAAAGAAGTTGGAACCTGAATTTGGAGAGAATTTATGAATGTTTGCATGAATCATGTATCAGATTCGGGTGAAGTGGACTGGCTGTAGGAAAATTTTCCCAATTACAGGCAGTTTGGATGTGGCAGTGGGGGCATCCGAGTCAGGGTGGCACCTGTCAAAAAGGACCATCATTTCCTATCAATCATACCAATTTCAAAATATTTCATTTTCCATTTCTTACCATTTCTTACATTCCCACAATTTTTTAGCCAACCAAACGTCCCTTGGTCTTAGACACTGCTGAGAGACAACTGTTGTCAGAGTTGAGAGGATTTCAGCTGATTTGAGGAAGAACGTTGAAACTTTTCTGACAAATTAAAACAGATTTCAGGAGCTTCAAATAGAAACTATTAAGATATCTTAGGAAGTTTGTGGTGTGGCCTCTTTGTTCTCTCTGTATCAATGTTTCTGTGGAATCCTTTACAGCCTTTCACCTAAAAGCCAATAAGAATGAAGTTCATGTTAGGCCCCGTTTTATTTTCTGTTACTCCATGTTCTTCCAGTCCATCACATAAAGCTTTTAGCTGTGCGAATTTTCTGTGCTGCTGGTAATTTAGGGTATGATATCCCATCCTTTGCAAGGCAGTGATGCTGCCCTTGCACATGATCAAAATATCCCTGTCATTCACTGCAAAACAGCAAATAAATCTTCCTCATTAGCAATTGCATCTAGAGCAGAGAATAAATGGCAGTCTGTTGTGCTTAGCTGTATCCTCTGTTCTCTGCATTGCCGACATTTGATTGGTGATGGTAAATGCCACTAATTGCAGCAGCAGCTACTATCCTTGATTCTCTCTCACACTGAACCAGATATACTGTTTTTTGTTAACGACTCTCCTCATCTTTCTTGTTTTTTTGTTCTGACCCCAGTTTTGGATTATTTGTGGGTATCATTCTCTGGGAATCGATTCAATGGACATCGATGGGAAACATGATGTTCCTACCCAAAATTCATATCATTGAGTCTGCCATGAGCAGGATGTTAGCTGTCAATGGACTTGTACGACCAAAGCTAAGGAAATGGACAGCCTAAGAACCTAGTCCAGTTTTATAATGTGCCGACAGTCATCCGGCGTAGTCGATGGTTTGATTTGCAATCTAACCATTTTAATTAATGTTGGGTGTTGGGTGTTGGCACCGAATGTCCGTCAGATGCAGAAATCATGGCAGTTGCAGCGCACAGCATGATAGGCCAGGTTAGACTAGGCCGGCTGATGATAAAATTGCAAGGTCGTTCAAGTAATAAACGTCAACTTTCCGGGTACTTTTCTGGTAAATATGATTTTTATTTTCTATTTTTATATATACTTTTTATTATTTCTATTTTTTAGACTTGTTCGCAGATATTTATTCAAAGTCTTAAACATGCCTTGGTCCATAACTTTTTATTTATTTATTTATTTATTTCTACGGGTGTAGGTGTGTTTGGAGAGTGATATAATTTTTTTTTCTAATGAAAAAGGGTACGAAAAGTTTTGCGCAGAAGTTTTTAAGTGAGAGAATGAAATGATACAGTAGATGTAATGATAAAGATTAAAAAAATAAAAATAAAATGAATAGATTAGTTGTATACTTAGTAATTTAGAAATAGAGATAATTGAAAAGTAAAATATCAATATAGGAAGATGTGAAAAAATAATTTAAAAATAAGATAGTTGTAAAAGTTGAAAAGTTTTATTTAAGAGTATGTTTAGGGAGTGATAAAATTTTTGATGGAAAGTTTTTAGGATAAAAGTTTTTAAAAGGAGAGAAAATAATATAATATTATAAGAATAATAATAAAAAGTAAAGAGAATAATGTCAAGGTAGATAAGTTAGATGTATGTGTAGTAGTTTATAAATGATTAAAAAATAAGACAGTAGTATAATAATGAGCGAACATAGTAGTTGTGAAAAGTAAAAAAATTTAGATTGAAAAATTTTAATTTGATATATTTTTGGTGTAAACAAGCACTCTTTTAAAAGTGTTATATCTTTGCATAAAAAAAAGTTTTATATGTAAACAAACAGGCCCTACATTACATGGTAATGTAGACCATGCTCCCCTCCGATTCGAGCTCTTAAGTCACGCACGTGAACTACTAGACTATGCTTTGGTTGACAAAACGATTTTTTATTTTAGTATGGCAACATTAGTGCTCTACTGTGGTTAGGATTTGTTCACATTGATAAGCATGTGATGGATTCTTCCATTTTTAAAAATACTTTTTCCATTCTAAAAAAATAACCATTTATTTTTTTAATTTTATTTTCAATACGGCTTTTTCAATTACGATATAACTTTTTTCATTTTGAACATATAACAACGTTTTTTTTTTTTTTATCCACTTCTGCATCCTATCCAAGCTATGAATAGACTCAACTAGGAAAGGTTAAAAAAGAAGAATTTACGCGCAGGTTGGTGTGGCGAGACTGCAATTCAAGAATTAAATAAATTCATGTTCATATTATCAAGATGAGCAATCGCATTAAGCCTTGATATACACTTGGATCTATTTTAATCATCAATAATAATAACAGATTATATACATATTTGAAATTGAGTTGAATTGAATCTGGCAGCGGACCAGTAACCTATTGGATCAAAAGACGGAAAAACAAATATGGACAAAATTCAATAAACATATGAATAATTTAAATCACGAAAACTGTTTAATGCACATTAAATAGTTGTTTTGGTCAGTATTTGCCTCTTCATACTGCTGCTTTAGGGCTGTGACGATATGCCCCGGAATACGAAAAATTGACCAGATGACCAATAGAATGCAGGCAGAGCTCGAGATTAACCACTGAGGCATGATCATAGAAAGCAGGGGTTATATCCCGTGTTAAACTTTAAAAAAAGTGTATTGTGTGTAACTTATTTTGAATATCTAAATTATTAATTGCATTCTACTTAAAATTTAACATAATAAATTTCCTCAAAAATCGAGAAGTGAATGAAGCATTTGCTTACATTTTTTAAAACTTTGGATGTATTTAGGAAGTGATAAAATTTTTTGATGAACATTTTTGAATAATAAAGTTTTTGAATCGGGGGAAAATAATGTATTATGATAAGGGTAATGATAAGGTGTAAAGAAAATAGGATACTGATCCTATGCACTTGGGTGCACTTAGCTTCGATGCACCCGTGTTTAAATACCTATTTTTTAATTTTTTTTGAAATTTTTTTCACATAACTGTTAATCTGGGTGTATTTAATATGTGTATTAATTTTTACCATTTTTAAAAATTTTAATATTTTTAAAAACCAATGCATTTTAGTAATTTTTTTGAGGGGCCAGAGCCCTGTGCTCATGGTCATGCATGTAGTCAGCGGGACTTGAGTCCCGTATATGGGGACACATTTGCTTGATGAGAAACTAGCTGCCTTAGGCAAGGTTCTCACATTTTAGTAACTTTAAATTACTAAAAATACGCTGCTTTTTAAAAATTCAAAAAAATATAAAAATGATAAATTTTGATACACATGTTAAATACACTTAGATTAATATTTGTGTGAAATTTTTTAAAAAAATGATAGAAAATGAGTATTTGCACCTAGGTGCATAGGATCAAAATCCAAGAAAATAAAGTTAAAATATATAAGTTAATTGTATGAGTAGTTGTGTAGAAAAGATTGCAAAGTAGGGTAGTTGTATAAAAAGATGTGAAAAAATAATTGTAAAATAAGATAAATGTAAAGAGTGAAAAAAATTAAATTAAAAAGTTTAACACTTACTTTGTGATGCCCAGAAAAATTTGAGACCCCTACATCTAATTTAGGCATTTAATTAATATTAATTGTATAACTCAATTGGATGATTGAGATTAGGGCAAAATGGCCAGGCGAGGTGGTTAATTAATCACCTTCGCCCAATGTGGATTAATGTGCACAAAAAGACGAAATGAGGTATAGGAAATGATGATGTGGCATGGTTAATTATTCCACTAATTATGATTAAGTTGATGATAATGATGGAACAAATTAAGTTATTGTTAGAAAATTCATAACTTGACGCTCATAAGGCAGATTAACATGAAACTTGAAAGGTAAGCACATATTAATGTATTCTATCTCATAAATGGTATGGACAATGTTAATCATGATTGAATTATCATGATAATGATTTAATTTTATCAAATTTCATATGATATTTTCAAATGCTCATATCTTGATCTAGGATAATCATTTGGAGATGAAAATTTTTATGAACGACTAAAATAAGATAGTCTATCATGTGAATGAAATTGATTAAGCTAACTATCATAGAAAAATTCTCAATCACTTATAGTTAAAACCGTTTGACTTTTGCTTATGAAAAGTAACATGCTATTAAAGAAACAAAAGTGATAATTGACACATATCAATGTAGGATTAGTTGAGCAAGATTAAAGTCAACCAAATAAATTGAAAGTTGACTTTTGAAAAGGAAATGGTACATGTGTCAAACAAGGATTGATCGAGAGAAATTAAAGTAAGCAAAAAGGTGTCAAACTTGACTTTTGCAACCTCCACTCAATGTGATCAAGGGGGCAATTTTGTAATTTTTTAAAATGAAAAATGCATGGAAAATGGGCTGCATTTAGATATTCAAGGGCTGAAAAATGGATAGCAAGTGAGGACCAAAAATGGATCATATATGTGGACGTGCTTTCAAGGATTGAATGGGCAAATTTTTGGCATTTAAAAATTATATATAAAATGAAAATTTTAAGGGGATAAGCATGATAGCTCAATTGAGGATAAATATAGATTTATTTAAGTCGAAAGTGAGGTGGAATTAAAGGAGCAAGAGTGGACAACTTGGGACGTTTTGAGGCATTAGCACAAGCTGGAAAAAAAATTTCAGCAAGGTGCTGTCCCAAACAAGAAGTAAAAAGAGGAAGAAAAGGAGAAGAAAAAGAGGAGGAAAGAAAGGAAGAAAGGAAGGGAAGAAAGATGAGGAAACCAAGTTAGCCAAGGAGCAAGCAAAAACCCAACATTCCAAGTGTTAAACTAAGTTTGGTTTGATAATTGTCAAAATTTTCTTGGTCAAGTAATGATTCATAAATTGATTCATTTATGAATATTTGTTGATGATTTATGAAGCCCTTGTAGGGTTATTAAATGTTATTGGAGTTGAGAGATTCAATTCAAGCATCAAGAAAGGATATGTGTGATTTAGGATTGATATGAGGATGATAATTATGCTGAAATTTTATTAATTTCAGATTTAAGTTTCTGTTTTGGGCATGTTATACGTATGGATTATGTGAATTAATTCTATGTTTAATTTATGTTAAACCAAGCTTGTTGATGAGCCTTAGTTGGGTGAAACATAGAGTAGACAACTTGATGTAAATTCTACTCATATTTGGGTAGGATTGGTGCAAGACTTAAGCAATATAATATGTGGGAAATTAAAAGGGTAAAATACCCTAAATATAGGGTAATATGGACATCCAAAGGAGCTGAAATAGCAAGGCTAAAAATTTGTTTGATATGGCTATGTTGATGTAGACGTCTAAAGGGGAGAACATAGGAAGGAAAGTTACTGTTTTAAGCAACTTGGTTGATAGGCTATAATTTCATGAACATGTCCTGAATTATGTGCAAATAAGTGTCTAAATTAGGTAAAAAGGGAAGGCGAGGTATTGTTTTATATAAGCTTGATTAACACATAATGTATGTGTGACTAAGAGAGGGCACATGAAGGGTATGAATGACAAGAATGAGAAATGACCATGTATGATTAGCTAAAGTGCAAAAATGAGAATGAAAATGCGGCAAAATAAGAAAAGAGGGGGCTATTTTGAGAAAATTATGAAATATCAAAAATTTGAGATTGAAACTAGTAGCCCTAATTCATAAACAAGGGCCTTGAATAAACCCTAATGTGAAAATGCAATGTATGAGTGATAAATGAGAAATGTAAAGATTTAAACTTACATAAGTTGAGTTAAACTAATGATTATATATGAGCTTGAAAACTTACCCTAAATAAGGGTGTTAAAATGAAAAAAATGGTTAAAAATATAAGCACACACCAATGTATGTATTGGAAAATTGGCACCTAACTTGAAAGAAAAGTGAGTTAAATAAGTTGGTGTAATTCTTGTGAATTGAAAAATCCTACGGGATGTAAGCATTTGAAAATCTATGTATATAAATGAAATGTTATTTTCATTTATTTAGGCAAAAGCAAGGAGAAGGTGGAAGAAAGAGATTAAAGCTATCTCAGATAAATAAGCAAAATTTTCAAAATATTGATTTCATCCAAAGTATTGAAATGATTGAAAATGTTTATGATTGATGCTTTTAAGAATATTTTACAAGTGTGCAAGCATAAGTCTTGAAAATTATGGCTTTAATGAAATGCCTCAAGAATTGCTTCATGGGAAGTAAGCAACACTTTTTAAAATATTTATTTTATCTCGAGTGTTGCAAAGATTAGAAATGTTTTACATGAATGATTTTAAGAATTTGCTTATAAGTAAGCAAGTTCTTTAAGATGATATTTCTAAAGCATTTTATGAAGAAAAAGAGGTTTTGACTGTTTCACAAAATTATATTGCAATACAAGTTTTGGGTTTACTCCTATAGAATTTTGTGAAAAACAAGTGTGTTTATGAAAGAAAAGAAAAAAGAATTTGATTTATAGGAAGAAATTGTTTACTATTTGACATGACACTTGAAATTAAATAATGTTTTAGAAATGGTCCATTTGTTGGAAATGGTTTATGGGAAAAGTTTTGATTTCCTTGAAAATGAAAATGCTTGTAAAATGCCTTAAAAATGTTTATACGGATGTTTCTAAAAAAGGTTTAAGGATGACCAATCCAATAAATTAATTGTATAAAATAAATTGAACTTTTGTTTGCTACAATAGTATTCAAAGGGTTATGCAAACTCTTCTTTATATAGAAATAACAAGGATGATATGTGAACTAGTATATGATACTAGAATCGATAAAGGAAAATAATGCAATTACATATCTTCTGTATATGAAAAGCCTCAAAATGGAAATAAAGGAAATGTTTGTGAGAAAAAATTCTTTTCATGAATATTGAAATGCTTTGAAATCCCTTATCATGATGATTTTAAGATTCATTACAAACAACACTTTTAGAAAGATTATTTTCTCAGATGTCACAAATTCTTATAAAAATATTTTACTAAATTGTAACACCCTAGGCCTAACAGTAAGGTATTGTCCTCTTTGGGCCTCGGCCCGCACGGTTTTGCCCCTCTGGGTTCACATGCATCCCGTCCTTCCCCAAAAGGCGCCTCACTGAAATACCTGGCGGCCTCAACTTATAGCCCAGGCTCCTCCCCTCATCCTAACCGCTGTGGGATATCACATTCACCCCCCCTTGGGGCTCCAGCGTCCCCGCTGGACACCATCAGCCGGAGGTTGGGAGTCGGCTCTGATACCATTTGTAACGCCCCAGGCCTAACAGTAAGATATTGTCCACTTTGGGCCTCGGCCCACACGGTTTTGCCCCTCTGGGTTCACGTGCATTCTGTCCTTCCCCAAAAGGTGCCTCACTGAGATACCTGGCGGCCTCCACTTATAGCCCAGGCCTCCCTCATCCTAACCGATGTGGGATATCACATAAATATTTCTAGAATTATTTAAGGGTGGTCATCATAAAGCTAGATTTCAAATATGTTAAAGTGGGTGTGCTCACTTTATAAGTTGCTAAAAAGGACATGAACTGTGGTCTGTAATGTTTCACGAAATAATGTTAGTATATGGATATATATGATGATGTATGGTGCATCAGAATAATGGATATGTCAATTATAGAGAAGGTCGCAGATGAATTGGGACCCATTCTATATATGGCCAAGTCGTTAAGGGAAGGCAGGAGACCAGCAGCACCCTCCCTGAGATGGGGGAAAGTTAAGGAACTGCCACTGGCTGGCGTGCTATTATATGATAGATTTTCTTCCAAAAGGTAGAATGATCATTTGGTAAGTGTCATATTGAATGAGGAGAAATGCATTTGCATATGTTTTGCTTTTGAAAAATCTAAAAATTGGGATATAAAATTATTTATGCAAAAAATTACCCTAAATGAGGTATATGAGCTTCTACAAAAAAGTTTATCCTTAAAACAGGGTGTTTTACAAAAAAAGTGTAAATGTTAAGGTTGAGATGAAAAGATTTTTACGCAAATGCATTTATGAAAAAGGATTACGTGCATATGCCTTGTTTGTTTTAAATAAGCCCTAAAATGAGGTTATGAAAAATGATTTACAAAAAAATGTTTTAGGGTCATTTTTGGCAAAAATATTTTAGGATATAAAAATGTCCATTGCCAAAAAGGGTTTATGTGAAAAATATTTTAGGATATAAAAATATCCACTGCCAAAAGGATTTATGTGAAAAATATTTTAGGACATAAAAATGTCAACTGCAACAAGGTTTATGTGAAAAATATTTTAGGACATAAAAATATCCATTAAAAAATGGATTTATGTTAAAAATATTTTAGGATATAAAAATGTCCATTGACAAAATGGGTTTATGTAAAAATATTTTGGAACGTAAAAATGTCTATGTAAGAACAAAGCGAATGACCTAAAAGGATTTATACGCATAAGCATTGCCTTTGAAAAGCCCAGACATTGGGAAATAGAGGTTTATATAAAAAAGATGTTTATGAAAATATTTTATAGGAAAATGCTTGCCTGACAATAAAATGCTTGCTTATTGAGTTTCGACTCACATTTTATTTTTTCAAATTTTAGACAGGTACAAGGAAGCTTAAGAAGTAAAGAACCTGAGCATTGAGAAAATGTATTAGATGATATTCATGTGTGCGCTAAAATAATTAGCTATGATGTATGGAATGGTGTGACTAGAATGTTTAAGGTATGTTAATGTATGTGAACTTACGGATAGTTCTAGATTCTATATGAATTGATGATTGAATGTGTATACACAAGTATGTATGTCAAATATTTGACTATTAGAGAATTTTATATACTTATGGCATGACCAGGTTGATAAAACCAATGATATAAGGGAACATGATGAAGTTTATGAATAATATGTGTAGTTGATGACAACTGCCAAGAAGTGAAATTATGAAAATATATATAAGTAAGAGAAATCAATTAGTATTTTAAAATGCTAAGTGCGACGAATTACAAGTGTATTGTTGCTTGTACGATGAATGAAATGAAATGATGAAGGAAAAAGGATGAAACAAAATTTTTTTTGGACGAGATCCAATTTAAAAACCCACCGTGTGATCAGGGCAACATTCTTGATTCACATTTACTGATCAACAACGATCTTGAAGTAAGGCTTCGTGTGACGCCTTGGGTTGGGAGCGCCACATACTCAAACACACCCTTTGTTTAATTTTTAAAAAATAACATTTTTCATATGGTTGTGCATAAAAAGATTTTACTTAGGCTCACTTGTTCATAAAATATAAAAAAAATTAATGGAAAAAACTTGCACACTGTTCCTAAAAAATAAAAAAGTTCAAGTGTTATCCTCTCATTTAAGCACATCAGTTCACCTATAACATTTGAAAAAAAAAATGTAGCAAGCCAAGAAGCCCAATTTTGAAATTGGACATGATGAGAAGCTTGCATGGTGACATGGTGGAAACAACGTAGGAAGAGGCTAAGAGCTATAGTAAATCACCGTTACAAAGTTTAATCATGAAGCTACGCGATTGAGCTAAAAAAGTTTTTCTCTGGTGACAAAAGCCCTAAACAGTTCTCCCCCACGATTTTCTCAAGTAGGCGATTCTCTTGTGCTCTGAGATGGATGGAAGATTAGACGCAGTCAAGGAAAAGCAAGGGCAAAAGCATTATCCAAGTATTCAGACCCTAAAAAGTTTTCTCTCAAAAGGAAGGAAGACCAGGAAAGCTGCAGCTTTTCAAAAGAGGGAATCTTTGACCAGAGACGCAAATATATATGAAGCAAGATTAGCTTAAAGCTAAACAACAACGATATTCTGGAATAAGGAACAATGGAGTTGAACGAGGAAGCCTACCTTTCTGAAGAGTTTACACACCTTGGCACTGAATGAGAATACCACAAAGAAGCTAGACCCAGAAGGTAAACAAGCTATTCTTTACTCAGTTTGGGGTTCAAAAAGATATAATAGAGAAGTCTTAATGGCTACCCTAAGAAGAATTCGAAAGGTGAGTGGAAAAATGCATATGGTTGAAGTTGAAGAAAACCTATATGTAGTATACTTTGACGAGGCAGAAGACTTAACACAAGTTTTGGAGGGACGACCGTAGTTATATGATAGGAATGTAATAATAATTCAAGAACTATATACAAAAGTAAGGCAGGAAGAGATGGAATTATGCAAGACACCCATATGAATCCAGATAATGGACATTTCTTATCTCATTGATAGAGAAGCTCTAGGGATCAAGATTGACAAATTATTTCAAAAATGTTATGAGATTGCAGTAACAGGGTAGAATTTGAAATAAAAGTGGATATCGATGTAAGGAAACCACTGAGAAAAGGAATTTTCATTGAAGGGAATTCACAGAAGAAGAAGTAGATAATTTTTCAGTATAAAAAGCTCCCTACTTTTTGTTATGGTTGTGGGCGTAGTGTGCATATATACAAAGAATGTAGAGATGCGGGCAAGCAGAGTTCAAAAATGACAGAACTGAAATGCCTTATGAAAATCAATTAAGGGCAGGAACTGCAATAAGGAAAAAAGGAGAATGTAATGGGAAGTAGGGTGGAATTAATAACTAAAAAAGAAGTGAAGACTATTAGGAGAAAGGAGATGGACAGAGGGAGTCTTATTGAAGGAAAAAAAGCAGGAAAAATCATGAAAGAGGGGAATACCATAGAAAAAGATCTAAAAGAGAAGAAAGAAGGTGAAGGAGATAGTGGAAGGCACAAGAGCATTGAAGGTAGGAGAACCTAAGACAGTCCGGTTAGAATTTGAGGGCATGATCAAATTAGTTAAGGGTTTGTTTGGTAAAGCATAAAACTCAGCGAAAATGTTAAAACTTTTCAAGCTAGGTACGTCAGTGTAAAGCCAGTCCCATCGAAGCTGCAACATTGTCTGCCCGTACTAGAGATGGCAAAGGAATGCTATGAAGAGTTTTTCATCGCCGTCAGCTATGATGTTTTCCATTTGTGAATTCGGTACCATTTGCTATTGCCCTTGTTGGTCCCTGACAATCGCTTCAAGAAATTTGACTATTTTCAAGCCGTTCACGGACGTAAAAATTAAGGGAGGGCAGAACATTTATTGACACCAATGCACACACTCTGCATAACCATCCGAAGTTGACAAGTTAAAAAACATCAAAAAGTTTTGATGCAAACCAAACAGCCCCTAAGTCATAAAATGGAAGAGAGGATCAAAACTTTTAGAAGGAATAGGGTGTGATTATGAACCAACCCAGAAAACTAATGATGGATAGTCCAGTCGCAACATAAAAGAAATCAGAAATGACCCGGCAAGCTCAACCACAAAGAAATAGCTTTATGACATCCTAGGAGGCTATGAAGTAAAATGCCAAAAAGTGTCAATGTTAACAGGAAGAGGAAAAATTATATTAAGAGTTGAAAACAGTAACGGAAAAGAAGTATTAAAGAGGATAAGTCCATGACGAAAGGGGAAGAAGGAGAGAAGATGAATGAATTGTCCCATAACTAGGTATGTGAAAGGAAAGGTGAACATGAAAATTTAGAGGAAGGGGATACATTTATGTTTTCAGATGGCAACAAAGTGATGAAAATCAACCATTTGAGCACAAAGAGAAAATAGAACCAGGAATGGGACATTATGGAAGAGGTTTTGAGAGATGAAAAAGAAGAAGACAGTTAAGGGATCAGGATACAATAGAATTAATGAGGGTGGAGGCTGAGATATCTTCTCAGCCCCATCAAGAATAAATGGTTTTATTGGCATGGAATTGTGGTGGGCTTGGGAACCAACAAACAGTTCATAACCTTTTTGAAATGGTTAGGAAAGAAGTTCCCAAGATAATCTTCTTATCAGAAACAAAAAAAGAGAAAATGAACTAAGCTGGATCAAGGTAAAAATAAAAATGGATAACTATTTTGTAGTAGACTATGAAGAAAGAAGATGAGGATTAGCTTTATTTTGGAGAAAGGAAGTGGAGATAGAGATAAAGTCATTTTTTTTTACTAATCATATAGATGCTTGGATTAAAAATGGCATATCAAAAGTTTGGAGACTAATTGGTTTCTATGGCCATCCTAAAGTCCATAGAAGATGTGAATCATGGAACCTCTTGAAAACTTTAAGTTCTCAATCAAGTTTGTCATGGGCTGTTATTGTGGACTTCAATGAAGTTATGGAAATTTCAGAAGTGATAAGTAGAAACAGGAGGGTAGAAACACAAATGGAAAAATTCAAAAAGGCTATTGACTATTGTGAACTTCAAGATATAGGTTTTATTGGTCCAAGCACGACATGGAGAAATAATAGGATGGGTAGAGACAGGGTTGAATCTAGACTTCATAGATGTTTGGCACAGATTGAATGGATGGATATGTTCCATTTTGCTCAACTTTTTCACTACTCAAGTGCAGCTTTGGATCACAGTCCTTTGGTGTTCAAACTGGATGCCAGAGCAAAAAAGTGGAGAAACATGCAACCCTTCAAGTATAAGCTTTTTTGGGTTAAAAATAAATAGGCTAATGATATTATCTTAGGGATTTAGAAGGAGAAAAACAGTAACAATCAGGCAGGGTTTTCTTAGATAAATGAGAAACTTACCAAATGTAAAAGGAAGTTAAATGAATGGAATCAAAATCATATGGGAAATTTATCTAAAAAAATTAAGCAGCATTAAAAGGAACTTCAGGATTTAAGAAATGAGATAGTCACTGATGAAAGTGACATAAAAATGAGGGAAACAAAGAAAATAATTAATTCCTTATTAGAGGACGAAGAAATTTTATGGAAGCAAAGGGCAAAAATTGTTTGGCTTCAATGTGGTGATAAAAATACCAGTTTTTTCCCACAAAATTGCTTCTTATAGAAGACACAAAATTTACATCGGCATCCTAGAAGATGAGGAATGAAGGAAAGCAAAATCACTGGAGGAAAAAGAGGATATGGTTAGAAATTATTACAAAAAGTTATATACTTCACAAAAATCGAACAAGATAGTCGAAGTGGTGAGCAAAATCAGAATGAAGATATTAGAAATTAACAATCGGATTATTACCAAACATATATCTGAGAAGAGGTATGGAAGGTACTTAAGGAAATGAATCCTTTAAAAGCCCCTAGACCAGATGGAATGTCTGCTGGCTTATTTCAAAAGAACTAGAGATTTATGGGGGAGAAGATCTTCCTTGCATGTAAAGATTGGTTTGAAACTAACTTAGTGGAAGAACAAACAAGAAATCTTAAGATCATAAATAACGCTACCATTGTTCTCATTCCAAAGAAAAGAGGTGCATTGAAGATCATTGCTTTTCGCCCCATTAGCCTCTACAATGTTCTATGTAAAATTATATACAAAATCCTTGCACATAGATTAAATTTCTTTTACAAAAGATTATTGCAGAGGAGCAAAGTGCATTCATACCAGGTAGATTGATAACAGATAACATGCTTATTGCATTCGAAGTGATTCACTCTCTCAAGAATAGAGGGAAAGGAAACTCAAAAGCAATGACAGTTAAATTAGATATGACCAAAGCTTATGACAAAGTAGATGCCAGTTTATATTAGCAATCATGGAGAAAATAGGCTTTAATAAGAAATGGAGGGGGTGGATGAAAAGCTGTATGAAGTCATTTAGCTATAGAGTTGCAGTCAATGAATTTCTCGCGAATCCTATATACCCAAGCAGAGGGCTAAGACAAGATGACCCTCTCTCCCCATACTTATTTTTCTTTTGTGCAAAAGGATTTTCTTCTTCGATCAAATATGCCTAAGATGAAGGAAAATGGAAAGGGATAAAATCTACAAAAATAGCCCAAAGCTAACACACTTGTTTTTTGTAGATGATGCTCTCCTATTTTTAAATGCAAAAGGGAGAGAGATTGAACAATTACTGCACATATTAAATACTTATGAAGCTGTTTCAGGTCAAAAGGTAAATTTAGAGAAAACTACCACATTTTTCAGCAAAAACACTACCAGTGAAACAAGAAGTATAGTTGAAACTAAATTGAATTCAATGGAAAATTAAATGAATATTTATTTGGGTCTTCCTGCTTGGAAGAATAAGCATATCTCAATTGGGGGTAAAGAAATTCTTATTAAAGCTGTTGCCTAAGCTATTCCAATGTACATAATGTCTCTCTTTTTACTTCTTAAAAAATTATGTAAAGAGCTTAATGAAATGTGTTCTAGGAATTGGGGGGGGGGGGGGGGGGGAGAAATGAAAAAAAGAAAAATCACTTGGATATCATTGAGAAAATTATGTTTATCAAAAGAGGAGGGTAGCATGGGCTTTCAAGAGTGGGAAGCATTCAATCAAGCATTAGTTGCAAAGCAAGTGTGGAGGCTTTTAACAGAAATAAGAAGACTAAGTCACAAGCTATTCAAAGAATAATACTTTCCTTCAGGCAATATAAGGGAGGCAAAGGGGGGAGAGTTTGTTCCTTGGTGTGGAGAAGCATATGCCAAGCTTTAAAAATGCTAAGAAAAGGTTATTGCTGCAGAATTGGGAATGGACAAAAGGTTCTGTTCTTTAAAGATAAATGGACCTTTAACAAAATCCACAAGGTTGGTCATTTACCTTTAGAGGTTAGTGAAGATGCAAGAGTGGCCCAAGTTAGTGATCGAGGTAGCAGAGGAAATCAAAATGATAGTAGGAGATGTTCCATGACAACAAATCAGAAATATAACTCTTCCCACCTTGAAGAAGAATATCAGATATTTTGGAATGTTGTAGATTATGGGAAGTTCTCAATCAAATTCGCATACAAAATGATATATAAGGATAGTATGGAACAAGTAAACTCAAGCCAGCATGTTATAAACCAGGATCTGAAGAGACTAATCAAAATTACCTGGTAGAGCAAACTTCAAAGGAAGATACAAGTATTTAGTTGGAGAATGATCTTTAATACTCTTGCAATGAAAATGATTTAGCAAAGAAAGGGGTAGAAGGAAGAACTCACTGTATACTCTGCAACAACGAAGAAGGAGAAGAGAACTGTCTAAAATTATTTTGGAAATGCTCAAAAGTTCACATGCTGCATAGAAATCATTTTTTTGCGCAGCTACAAGGTAAACATTTTAATCAAATGATAGGTATCCTTATCTCCCTAACTAATAATACAGACAAATATGCCTTATTAATATACCTAACAATATGTTAGAGAATATGACAAATTCGAAACTATTTTATGGCTAATGGTAAATTAGGTGACGTTGAAAACATTGTGGTGTGGGCCATGAATTTCTTACATTTTTATCAATCTTCCCTCACAATTTACAATAGAGTTTTGCATATCGCGGCTAGCTCAGCAAAGTGGATAAAGCCAAGACAGAGATTTGTAAAGCTTAATGTGGATGCAAGTATCTCTAATAATCTAATTGCTTTAGGCTTTGATCCTATAATTAGAAACAATTGTGGGGCATTTATGGTTGCGAAATGTTGGTCAAGTGAGGGACAAGTATCTCCTCTTTGGATGGAAACAAAGGCAATGTTGATGGGTCTCACTTTTGGTTCCCCTTGCATCCACTTTTAGTTCTTAGTGGAGTGGATGAGGCTGGGAGCCTTGCCTATTTCTTGTTTTGTGTTTTACAATGCAATCTGCATAATAAAAAAAAGTCCAATTGAGATTTAAATACCTTAAAAATATTAATTTTGATGATTATTTTAAGATGACATTGTTTAAAAGTTATATTGATAAAATAATTTTACAAGTACATATAATGATAATTTTGTTATGTTATTTTAAGATCTCATCTCTTTAAAAGTTATATTAATAAAAAAAATATTTACTAGTATGTGCATTGATTCAACACAACCAGTTACTTAAAAATGTGGAAGAGAAAATATTATATAAAAAATGTCCATGCAACCCCTTCTTGTTTTTAACCTTTAAACGTGTTTCTGCATCCAAACCACTTATCATGTTTCTCCATATGCATTTTTTCATAATTCCACTCCAAAAATCAAATTCAATAAAAAATTTTGTATACCATATTTATGCCATACATTATTGAAAAAGATTAGTAGTTACATATTCACTCTTAAAAGATGTTAGATTTTATAAGATATAAGTTTTCAATGAAAGTGGTTTTAGAAAATAGGATAAAAAGTAAAATGAAATAAATGATTTAGATTTGGGGGAGAATTTAAAATTGAAAAAATAAAGGTTCCATGAGCAGTTCCTTGCAACCAGTTGTATTAAATTTGTCTCGGTCATATTTTTTTATATGTATAAAGCCATAGATCTTTTTTTCGAAAACTCCATAGAATGGTGTGTGCGTCTATGATGTATGGGGTATTGAATTAAAATTATAATTAGGGCGTGCTTAGTAATTTGAAAAAATGTGAAGAAGTTGTGGTAAAAAAAATTTAGAAGAAGAGGAAAAGTGATGTGATGTAATACTCCAAGTACTAGTAATGAATAATGTGTTGCGATCTTCTCCGACCGGTCGAAGAAGGCTCCGATGTTTGATCACTCAAGACAGCTATTGGATGGTGCAAGTTTATTTTGGGCCGTTTAATCGATTTCAAAAAACCCACACGAGAAGGGAGCAATTAATGTAAGGAATTTTTCTCGTAGGCCCTTTTGAGGGGCAGGCTTGCTCCATCCCCTCTCTCCCTCATTTTTCTTTCCTACCTGCTCCACATCTCTCTCTCTCTCTCTCTCTCTCTCTCTCTCTCGTAGCAATAGCAGTAGCAAGCGTCTCTCTTTTCTCATAGACCGCCCAAGATCTCCCACCTTACCTTTCGATCATGTCACCAGTCCAGGTAACTGCTCACACTTGTATTCACCCCTCATTCCTTGTCTTTTCTCTCCCTTCCTCCACTTCTCTTCTCTCTCCTCCCCTACTCAACAAGTGCCACCATCACCCCCTCCTTTTTCCCTCTTTATTTCTCCCTGCTCTTCTATTTCTTCTCTATTTCCACCGATACTATTGCACCCTCAGCTCTCGATAATCTTGTCCCCCTTATCTCTCTTCTTTTCTACAAGGGCCAAGTATTTTTTTAAAATTATAACTCTTCCCTATCCATAAGGTAATTTATGAATATACTACTAAAAATTAACGATGTTAGTATAGTGTACAATGTATATAGATATGACATTTAGGGGACATGTAGTGCACATATACAGTATTATAACCTTGGCACATAGGGTCATATGGGACACTATTCACAAGTATGTTAGACATGAGTACGACTTATGCACTTGCATGTTTCTATAGTTGCGGCCCTCGGTTATGATGCGATTTTATTAGGTATTGGTTTAGAGGTGTATGATCGACCCGTCGTTTGGGGCACTATGACTATCTTCCACTTTGCAGAGTAAGTACGAGGTTTGATATGTTTCATTTTCTTCCTTTTCTTCTCATTTCTTGCTTTCTTTGCTTTCTTTTCCTCCTTTCTTTCCAACTTCGATCTGGTCCTAAACCTTCTCAGAAATCTCTCCAAACTACCTTGAAGATTATTAATTTACCTCTAGGAATCTTGAAATTTTGAAAATTCGAGTACAGGGTTACTATATTTGGGGGAAGTTACGATCAAAGTAACTAGATATTACTTCTTCTCGAATTAGTGATGAAATCTTATATTAAACATGATATAGGGCTCGTGGGAAGGGGGTAGTGTCCAACAACTTTATGGTTTGGGGCATGAAGGTTCATGTCAGCTTGAGGTTAGCAAAGTTTAAACAGAATCAAATATTATTATGATGATTTTTATGAAATTGATGACTCATTAGCAGTATTTATATCATTAGAACATGACATTGCTCAAGTGGACTGAACCAAGAGGTTGAAGTAGAGATTTCCCCTTTGGCACTTATCGTGTATTTGGTGAAATGCTTGTGTAATAGTTGGTATGTTGAATTTAAAGTAAACTTTGTTAGTTTTTGCTGGTGTTGTATATATGCTTTGTGACATTCGTTCTTGCGTTATGAATGATGCATTCTTTAAGATGGGTGATTGTAAAGGATTGTTCATGACTCTCAAATATGAGGAGTGAGTTGTTCATGACCCTTAGTTGACACGAGGAGATGATTGTTTGTAGCCTTTTTATTTAGATATGCATATGTTCCTGGGTGTGCATGTTGGACCCATTTGTCTTATGTGGTCGTTTAGGAATCATCTTTCTACAACATCATCAGGACACGTACATCTAGAGTCTTATTTATTTTCACTTTGTACTAATTACTATCTATTTCCGGGGTCTATTTAGACTCACATGGTTTGTTATTTTATCTTTAGATCACAGGTTAGCTAAGGAGCTTCAAGATAAGACAAAAGAAGGACCTAATCTTGGTGACCATTAGATTAACATTTGTGTTCTCAGTTATTTTGGAATTTATTCTTTTTTATGCTAATGCATGTAGACATTTACTTAACTAAATCCAATTGTGACAAACATATTGTTTTTGGGTATTTTGAACTTGATTACAATTTTCGTGGACATGTATGTATATGATCTTTAGGATTGCTTGCTGTGTAATGATGAATTTTGATAATTTTCTTACTGTTTGGATGTCTTTATAGTATAAAAATGCAAATGTATAAATATATAGTTGAATTTTACATTTTGAAATAAAATTGAAATGCTTATAAATAACAGGTTTTGTATTCTATACCACCCCTTATATATTATAAGGAGATGCTGCAGAATTTTTTTTAGGTCATATAACATCTATTGACCAACTATTGAGAATGTCTATGTAACGGGGAATCACTTTTTCCCTCCTCCCTCCCTTTCTCCTTTCTTTTCTCCTCCCCCATTTCTTCTCTATTTTTGCACTCCTGCCATTGTCTTGTGGCTGCGACCACCACCTGGTGTGAGTGCTATGGCACCCTAATGTTTAAATAGTTACTTTTTCCATTGCGGCAGTTTTATTTTAGCAATTTTTATGCAATAGCAATGGAGATCATTCAAGCATTGATTTAGGTTGCATTGATGTTGGTAGTTTTATGTCATTGAAACACTTCCCTTTCATTTGATTTTTTGTTATTTTAGATGAACAAATATGAAATGATACGTAATTCAATTTGAGATTTTGTGCATTGATGGAGACACATGCAATGAATGAGCATGTAGTTTCATATGTTCATGTCTCAATAACGAAAAATTTCTCAAATCCTATAGCAGAATTTGCTCAATGGTTGTTGTTGTTAATGATTATTTTTTAAGAAGAAAATGGATGATTATATGCATTCTTAGATTATTATTGTTGATAATTCAATTGAATTTTGGGGTAAATTATGCAATTCTAGTTGAACATGAAATCATGATGTTTATCGATTAGTTATTATTAGCATGTGTATAAATACAATATCTTGCTTTGGTAGTTTCAAGAAATTCATACTTCAATCTTACCCAGAATGGTTTTTTTGTGAGATTACGAATATAACATGCATGTTTCATTTTGGATTTTAGTCTCCTTAGCGATGGCTAGCTAAGCTGTATGAAAACTAATCTATCTGCAACACTAATAAGGAATAGTTTAGACTGTAAAGGTAAATGCATGCTCCAAGAAGATCGAGAATCCATTGTTCTAAGGATCTTGAATTGAAAATCACATTTTCACAGCATTTCTTGAGGTTGAGATGGATTAATTGAGTAACCTTTGATTCATCTCAAATTGAGTGTGGTTAGCAAATTTCTTTTGTTTGTTTCGCATGGATTAACATATGGACTTCATCTCGATTAAGGTGGAACATGCTGAAGTAGAAGGTGTGACAATGAATCATCATTGGTTGAGGGTGGAGAAGTTGATAGATTTGGTTTGGCAAATGAGTCAAGAAGGGAGGTAGTTGCTGATGGAGAAGCCAACTTAGACGATGTACATATCGATGGGATGTCCACGCTTTACGCTCCAATTGAGATGATGCCAAAAATTAGCATGTCATTTGTGTCTATAGGTGCAACTTATAAGTTTTACAATACTTACGCATGACATTGTGGCTTTAGCACTAGAAAGGATACTAGTTGTAAGTTAAAATATGGTAAAATATCGAGGAAAACCTTAACGTTCTCTAGAGCCGGCCTTAGACATGAAAAATGAACTATTAAAGGTGGTTTCATATCTCATTTCTCCTGTTAACTAAATTATACTTGAACTTAAATATGGAAGGCAATGATTACCGTGTGTCTAAGTTTGTAAAGAGGTATAACCATGCACCATGTATATGACAAAGACTCACAAGCTGGAATCACATAAGAAGTTTACAGAAGAGGATTGGTGCGACACAATTTATCAATTTTATGAGATATAAAATAGGAGGTCCTTATGATCTTCATTTCTTATAAATGGATGCTAGAAATGCACTAAGGAGAAAGCGACAAATAATGTTTGAAGGTGATGTAAATATTCCGTTATGCCATTTTTAAACAAAGAGTCAAGACGATACTCAATTCTCATATGAAATTTAGATTGATAAGGATATGAAATTGACCTACTTTTGGGTAGATGGGAAATTGAAAGAAGACTATTTGATTTTTGGAGATGTTGTATGTTTTGACACCAAGTATAAAATAAATGAGTACGACATACATTTTGGGCTATTTGTTAGTGTCAATCATTATAATCAATCTATATTACTAGGTGCATACTTGCTTTTTGGTGAGATAACTGATGACTTTCAGTGGTTGTTTGAGACATGGCTATATGCAATGGGCGATGTCCATCTAAATACTATAATCACATATCAAGATACAACCATTGGAGTAGCAATAACGACAATTTTTTCAAGCACTAATCACCTCTTATGCTTGTGACATATATGTAAGAAGTTGCCAAATAAGTTATCTCATGTCGTGGACAAGCATCATACTTTTAAGGCAAAGTGGAATCATTATTTATACGCCATAGAAAATGAGATTGATTCTGAGACATGTTGGCAAGTGATGATAGAGGAGTTCAGTTTGCAAGAAAATGCATGGCTAGAATACATGTATGAAATATGGTAGGAGTGGATTCCTACAGACAAAAAGAAAATTTTCTCTACAGGCATGAGAACCATAACTAGAAGTGAGAGTGTGAATACATTTTTTGATGAGTTTATAAATTACAAATCATACCTAATTAATTTTGCACATGGATATGAAAAAACACTTGACGAAGACATAGGGCTGAAAGGGAGGCTAATTTTCGTATTTTGCATGGTGTACTGGTGTATAACTACAGGTTTGTTGTTAGGAGCCCATGATCACCAATCTTAATTAATACTAAATCACATTATAACTAACAACTAATAATAGTGTAAAATAATGGTGAAACTGTCAAATCTACAGAGTGACAATGAAAATTTGAATTATTTGAAAAAGAAAATTTCATTAAACCAAATTGTCCAAAATAAAATTACATTTGCGAATTAAAGTGCAATAAAAATTACTGTAAATAAAATCAAACTGAAAAATAAAGAAAATAAAAATATAAAATTAACAAAACAAAAGAAAACAATCTGGATGGCTTCCATTAAGAAGATCTCTCCTCCTCCGAAGTTTCTCCGACCTGCGAGCTTGAAAACTAAATTTGGAAGTGAAAATTGGACGTGCAAGTTGATGTTAGCCTTACCTACACCCCTTTTTGTAAGAGCCGAAACCACAAGGAGAGAAGTGGGAGCGGAGATGGATTGCCTGCGCAATTTCTGGATTACGTCCAAGCTGCATCCGTTGGGTGTTTCCAATCCATTTCGTCGTTCATACACGACAACAATTGGATTGTTGGTGGCCAAAATTTGTAGCTGAAACAACATTGCGCAAATTTGCCTCGCTGGATTCCGTGTTGGATTCATTTGTAAAAAATGTCTGATTCGTTGAGTGTAATTAATTAAAAGTGGCCACCTTTTGCATGAACAGATGGTGAAACTTAGTCTTCACATTGGCTAGGTTTTGAAGAGAAAAACTGCAGAAAACATACATTTTATTTACTGTGATTTTTGCTGCTAGGGGACAATTCGAAGATTAATGGTAGATTGGATTTCAATGAAGCTGCCAGAAAAACAAGTTGTTGATTTTCAAATCTAAATTGGAACAACTAATAGAAGAAAATGGGTTCTGGTCCTTCAGATCTCAGATTGATGCTTCAACGCTTGAATTTAGTGATGGAACTACAACAGGACTTCAAGGTTTTTGCTTGGCTATGATTTGGACGACTTTAATCTACTGGAAGGAGCTTCTTGCTACTGAATCTAAAATGGGTAGATGGAGTTGGCGTTGCTCGTCCATGGAGAAGTAGGGAGAAGAAAGTGATGGAGCTCAAAAGTACTCCAATGGTGTTTTTTTTATTGGTGCACATGTGTCTCCGAAAAATCAAATTCAACCGCTAAAACTCTTAAAAATTTAGTGTAATAATTTTAATGAAATCATAAAAATTCCCCTCATCATAAGAACATTTATTGGAAATAATTTTCTTGTGAACTCTTTAAAAATGCAATTCCAATTCTTTTAAAAGATTGAAAATGATATGTAGAATATGAAAATTATCATGTAACAGTGCCGAAGACCACTAATTATTGAAGCGCAGATGGCAAAAGTGTATACACTGAGCATGTTTTTATTATTCCAAACGGAGTTGAAGTAAAGTCTCTTATACATTGTAGACAGAGTAGAAGGTAAAAGTATTTTACAAAAGTAGCAAGTTGTGATACCAAGACCAATTGAGGTCCATACATGAAAACTAGGTATTTAACTTTGATTAATTGTATGATTCAATTTAATGATAAAGATTTAGGCCATTCATTAAGTAAGGTGATTAAATTAATCACCGTAGTTCAATGTGGGTTAATGTATACAAAGAGACCAAATGAGGCATGAGAAATGATGATATGTCATGATTAATTATTTCATTTATTATAATTTAATTGATGATAATAATGAGATTGAGGTGATTATTGTTAGAAAATTTATAATTTAACGCCTATAAGGCAGATTGATGTAAAACCTGAAAGGTAAGAACATATTAACGTGTTCTACTTTATGAATGGAATAGATTATGTTAATTAAAATTATAATTAAATTAGGGTGATAATTATTTCGCTTCGTCCAAATTCAAGAGACAATTTCAAATGACTATAACTTACGCTAGAAAGGTCATTTTGAAGTAAAATTTTTCATGGATGATAAAAATGAGATGGCTTATCATATGATTGGATTTGATTAAGCTAATTATCATGAAAAAAATACTTAATCACATAAGGACAAAATCAGTTGACTTTTGTTTTCAAAAAGTGATATTTCATTAATGAAAAGTCAAATGGATTTAATGCTTGAAAATGAGGTGGAATTTTGGGGCATCTTTGTTAATTCAAAAATTCAAAAATTGAGAGTAAAAAGTTCAGCAAAATCAGGGGTGATTAATGGTTGAATTTTGGGTAGTTTGTCTAGCCACAAAATGTCAAAATGGGGAGGAAATAGGGGACGTGCTTAAGGGGTTGTTTGGGCAGAAATTTGTAATTAAAATTTTTTGTAAAAATGTAAATTAAGAGGATAATTATGGGTATTATTTAACCTCAAAATGAGGTGGAAAAGGAAGGGTAAAAACTATATATATAAAGGAGAGAGAAAGAGCTGATGGATGTTTTTTTCAAATTGGACAGCTTGTGTGAAAAAAAACTAAGTCCAACAATAGTGGACATCCCAAGCAAGGGGAAAAGAGAGGAAAAAGAAAAGAAAAAAAAAAGAGAAAAAGAGGAGCGGAAAGGGAAAGAAATCAAACTTGACAAGTGGAAGCAAAAACAACACAAGTTCAAGTAGGTACCCAACTAAGTTTGGTTTATGAATTTTCAAATTTTCTAGTTCCATTCATGGGTCATAAATTGATTCATTTATGAAACCTAAATGATGATTTATGAAGCCCTTAATAGGTTCACTAAATGTTAAATAAATTAGAGAATTCAATTCAAGCTTTCAAGAATGCTATATATGGTTTTGGAGTTGATTATCCTAAGTATACGATGCTGGAATTTTTGTAAATTTTCAATTAAAGTTGCTTTTTTAAGCATATAATATGTGTGGTTTATGTTAAATGTTTCCATGTTTAATATACATTAAACTAAGCATGTTTGATAGACCTTAGAAGGGGGAGACATAGATTTGATAATTTGATGAAAATTCTACTCATTTAAGGGTGGAATTGGTGTATAACCTAAACAACATGATATGTGAGAAATTATGAGGGTAAAATACTCTAAATTTAAGATGGTATGGACATCCAACATGGGCTAAAAATAATATTCAAAAATCTATTTTATTTGGACATGTGATGTGGATGTCCAAAGGTGGAAAAGTATTAAAGAAAAGTTACTATTTTGGGCAACTTGAATTATGAATTTTTATTTCATAAAAATATCCTAAACATGGAGCAAGAAGAGGATGTCCAAGGGAAGAAATTAAAAATATAAAAAATCTATTTATGGGACACATATTGATATGGACATTCAACGTGGAAAGTATGATGGAAAAGTTGCTATTTTGGAACCATATAAGGATTTTAATTTCTTGAACATACCCTAAATTATGTGCAAAATAAGTGTTTTAATTAAACCAAAATGGAAGGCAAGGTGCTGTTTTGTATAAATTTCAATAACACATAATATATGTGTAACTAAGAGGTGCACATGAAGGGTATGCAAGACAAGAATGGAAAATGACCAAACATAATTTGCTAAAATACAAAAAAATGGAAGGAAATAAGGTAAAATGTGAAAAAAGAGGGCTGTTTTGATAAAATTAAGAAATCTCAAAATTTTGAGATTAATTTGTAAAACCCTAACTCATAAGGAAATGCCTTGAAAGTATACTAATATGTAAAATGTGAGAGTTTGGTGTTAAATGATAAAAAGAAGTAATAAACTTCCATATTTTGAATTAAATAGAAGGTTATAATAAACTTGGAAGTTTGCCCTAAATAAGGATATTAAGTGTGTGTTTGAGAATGGATAAAACTTTTGATGAAAAATTATAAAAAGTTGAAGTTGTCAAATATGATAGGGGTAATAATGAGGAATAAATAGGATAAAGTTGAAATAGATAAGTTAATTACGTTGGTAGTTGTGCAGAAATGATTGAAAAGTAGGGTACTTGTATAGAAAAATATGAAGAAATTATTAAAAAATAAAGTAGTTATGGAGAGTGAAAAGTTTTAGATTGAAAAGTTTTAATTTGACAACTTTCACTTATTACCAAACACACCCTAAAAATGAAAGGAATGGGTGCTATGAAAGCACGGGTTAGACCAATGTGTGAATTGGTAAAATGAACACCTAACTTGAAAGATAAGTTAAATAAGTAAATTGATGGAAATCATGTAGGTTAGAAAACTATATAAGATGCAAGTACATTCGGAATTAAGGCAAGGAAAAAGAATAAAGAAGATAAAAATAGGATATGAAATTATATCTATGAATGTAATGTCATTCTTATATATTTAGGTAAGGCAAAGAAAAGATGGATGAAGGAAACTAAAGTGAATTTAGGTAAGCAAGAAATTTTTAAAAACTTGATTTCTTAAAATATTGAAATTATGTTGCAAATTGTTGTTTAAACGTTTTGAATTATCTTACAAATGGATGTTTAAATGCTTTTGGAATTATTTAAGGATGGTTGTCCTCATAACTCTTGCAAATGGACTTGTACACTATTTTATTGAATGATGTTGAGAAACTATGACTCAAATGCTTACTCATGAATTCATGCTAGTATGTCTTAGTCTATGTTCATTGTGCGTAAGATACTAGGTCCACTTAAGAGGTGTAAGCGGACCGATTGTCCCCCTCTAGTGTGACCAAGTCACTAAGATAGGTCAAAGATTGGTGGTGCCCTCCTTGAGATTATAGCAAGATGATGGATGGTCGCTTAGCTGGCGTACCATCATATGATATTCATGTTTACAATAATAATAATACATTACATTATTTATGATATAGCCATGTTGGGTATGATGTTGCATATTTCATGATATACCCACGAGTGGGTGTAATATTGGTTTCAAAGATATTTATTCAAATGAGAACTTTGCCTAAAAAATAAATTACCTAAAAACTATGCAGCTTGCTTACTGAGTTATACTCAAGATTTGTTTTCTAAATCCTAAGACAGGTGCAACGATGGATACCAAGGAGGAACTCAAGTTTAAATGAAGGATTATAACTCATGTACTCGAATGTATGCACCTGTATGATGAAAAATGTATTAGGAAATGAATGTTTGCAAAGTTGTTATTATTTATGGAATTATACACTGTTGGTGTATGATATGGATTGAGATATGACAAATTGTTGAAAAAAAGTCGATGGATGATGAATGTACACTTTAATATGATATGAACCCCATGGAATTTTATGTTATATGATGGAATTTGATGTGTAAGAAAGGAACGTTGAATGTGTATATCAAAGCACGATGATGGCTAAGATAGGCATATTGGTGTATAAATGACTAAGTGCCATGCGATAAACTCCTGTGAAGTGAATTAAAAATGTATATTTATGAAATGAACTCGCCGTGTAATAGGGCAATAATCCTGCTCATGTTTACTAATCAATAAACGATCCCAGAATAAAGCTCATGTTGTGACGCTCGAGTTGGGGCGCTACACAAGTATACCATTGTCAAGTAGAAGATGAGAATAAACATAAGATCATTTCATGAAACATAAATGAGTTGGTGGCTGTATGCCCATGTATGAAATTTAAGTCTTCTAGTTTATAGAGAATGATAATATGGATGGATTGGAAGTTGATGGAGGTGGTATTACTATAGTTGCAAGTAGTAGTGTAAATTAGGTCGGGTTTAGGTAAACACAACTCAAACCCACATTGTAAAATCTTAACCCAACCCTACTTTTAATCTTATATTTTGCCCCTTAACCCAATCTTATTTCAACCCACCTCAAATCAATTCGATTCGGGTTAGAAATTAGCTAAAGATTATACACATTATTAATGTTGGTTAAGTTTTTATTCACCCAATTTTCTAAAATAACAAAATAATGATAAATTATAGAAACAGTAAGCAATAATAAGAGTTATGCATACCTCAAGAGTGAAGAATAAGTTCAGTAATCAATTCATTCCTTTGCTTTTGTATCCTTTGATAAATCAATATCCTCTACAAGTAAAAAAGTGAAAGTAACGTCAAAGAATTGCGCTAAATTATGCAAAATGAAAAGATAGATAGCATAGTCTTACCTTCCAAGTTGACATCTAATGAAAGCTACAAGATCTTAATTTACTTGTTCCATATTACCAATGTAAATAAACATCTAAATAACCTATTAACAAAACAATATAATCAAATAAAACCAAACACAATTTCACAACAAATTAACTAAACATATTTCCAAAACAAATAAATCCAAATGTAATTTTACAACTAATTAATCAAATAGATTTCCGAACTCCACACAATCTATTTTAAATATCCAAACAACTTGTTTAAAATACATGTCCATAAATATATCCAAATACATATATCATGAAACATAATAACATCCAAACAATCTGTTTAAATAGCATATCGACAACATGGTTTATCTAAAAATCTAATAGTACTATTCTTTTCAAATGGAATCTTATGCATTCTTTGCTGCTTTTATGTGTGTTTCCTCCTAGAACAAATAATTATCAAAATAAGTATGCATATATTGTGCCCATCTTGCTCTCATATATATGTTGTGCATTGCATTTTTTACAAACACAGATTTGTACTTTTGAAGCTCCAAGTGCATAAATTTTTTTAAAAAAATTCCCACACACTAGATGTTACTTTATATTTTATTTTTGTGGAGTGATGGATGTAGCTTCAAGTGCTATTGATGGTGTTGATGATAGTGTGTCGGCATGTACTTCTATAACATCATCATCTTCCGTACTGATGAATGCAAAAATTGACTATTTTAACCCATCAATTAGATAGACAAATTGATACAAATAATGAAACAATCAATAAATAGCACACATTATATTATAGTGATTTAAAACGTCAAAATATATAAATATACTATATGTTTTGAAATTTAGAAATAAACCTCATAGCAAATGCCTGAAGTGATGCAAACAAAGTACTTGTCGTTAAGAGCATTATTATCACTAATTTAATTAAAATTAACCAAAACATATTAAAGCTAACATTATAAAGAAGATAATGTAGAATACTGGTGAGTCAGGTCAAATTCACAAAGAGGTGATAAAGTTTCGAATTGTTTGAGACTAATATACTTTATCAAATAAGGGAAAGAAAAGAGATATAGAGAGGGAAAAAAAGAGATATGGGGAGAGGAAAGAGAGAATCAGCAGATAGAGGAAAGAGAGAGAAAGGAGAATAAATTAGAGAGAGAGAGGAGAGGAGAAGAGGGAGGAGAAGAACAGAGGGGAGAGACAGAAAGCAGAAAGAGGAGGGAGAGAGCAAGAGAAAAGAAAGAGAAAAAAGCTAGAGAGGAAAAGAGGAGAGGAGAGAAAGAAATTAGAGAAGAGAAACTAAAAAGAAAGAAATTATAATTAATTAATGACTTAATTAAATTTATAATAAGAAAGCAATTAAAAGTTACGGAAATAAAATTTACCTATGAAAGCAAGAAAGAAAATTGCATTGAATTTAAACTAAAAATTATAATACAAAAAATAGATTAGCAAATCTAATCTAAGAATTAAAATTACAAATCTAAAGTTAATAACTATAAAGCATTAAAAATTACAAAGCAATAAAATAAGCTTTGTCACCCAAAGCGATGAGTAGATCTCCACCATATGGATCTTATTGCTTGCCCTTACTTAACAGCAGGTCCGAGAAGGAGTCCCACCGAAGGGAGTTTTGTTGTTGTGTGTTGTCTTGAAGAGAGGGCTCATGCCTTTATGCTTGTGGGGCAACCCGTAGGAAAAGTTTTCCCAGTGACGTGGGGTAATTGCCTGCACCAAGCCTCTACGCGTTGGCTTTTCGTTTCATGCTCTTTTATTTGGTTGGAAATTGTCGAGTTTGTGATAGCTGGCTTGGAAGCAGATGGATCAGAACTGAGAGATGCGCACCGCTACTTATGTGGCCATCTGATCTTGCTGGTTGTGATTTGTTGTCAACTTGAGTGCGACGAATCCGAGTAGAAGGTCTTGAGCTGTTGGTTGAAATCAACGGGGCGACTGCTAAAGTGCCGGGAAATTCAGTTGGTTCGGTTGTAGGTGGTCACAGCTATTGGCGAAGAAGAAGGGCCAAAATCCCAGCTTCTGTTTTAATGGAGTCTGCTACCTATTGGATTTATAGGGAAATAGCAGCCGCGATTTCTGTTACCGTGCTTGGTGTGCCGATGCTGTAATCAGATATGGGGATGTGCTAGTCTATAGGGTTGGCCGAGCAGAGCTGCTATGGTTAGTTTAATGGCTATCATATTGAGCTTGATGCACGGCTGTCAGCTAAATTTTTCCAACTTGACATGCTGAAATTGAAGGTTGATGGGTTGGCGGTTGGAAAATTTGGCTGTGATTTGGGATGAGTTTTTGGAAATGGGGAAGCTGGGCGCGAGTTTGTTGCTGCCAAATAGGAACCATGGGATTGCTGTTGTCAATAATAAGGAGGGAGCTGGATCGATGCCTGGTGGATTTGAGTGGCCACAGATCTGGTTGTGCTATCTCGGATCATCCATGGCTGCCAGATTTCTGGTTGGGGCTGCTGTTGCTTCTTTATTGAAGAGAGCTAGAGCTGCTAGTTTGAAGGCTGGCCATGGCTAGCGTCTCGAATGCATTGGGGAAGATGGTGATGGAGCACCGAAAATAAGTACTCCGATGGTGCACGGTCACCTGTACACTTGCAAAATGTGAACATGGATTTGAACATATAGTTCCTGTCAAAATAGTTCCTTCTGCTATTAATTCATTTTAGATAAAAAATATACAATGACCTAGCCTGTCCCCATATTTTAAAATATATTTATAATCATATATGTATATTATTTATACCATTAAATTTGTCAAAATTATATTAATATATTAATTCATATTTCAAAGTTAAATTTTTGTCTATCTAATTCCTCTTAACATATGTAATTCTCTTAGTATTTTTATATTTTCAAAAAATTACAAAATGACCCATTTTATAGAAAAATTAAAGATTTTATGAAAAATAGAATTTTTACAAAATTCAACATAAAATTTGTATTTAATTAACATTTTTATATTAAAGGTGTGAAATTAACATGAAATCATAAGAAGATTTTGAGATTTATCATGAAGGTAACATAGGAATGGCACGATCATTGGCTTAGTCATGGGCAAGTAGAAAATTGGCCAAGCAAAGGCGACAACTAGCATGAATAGGACAGAGAAATCGAACAAGAATGAGCAAATAAGGGAGGGAAACTAGCTTCAAAGCTAAATGAGAGGGAGGGAGAGAGGAGAGAGCTGTGTGAATGTAAGCAAGGAGAGAGGGAAGAACAGGACAAGAGAAATTGAAAGGGAATGAGAAAATGAGGCTTGTATATGACGAAATCAAATGAGAAAGAAGGCAAAAGGCTGACTGTGGGGTAGGGAAGTGTGGCAACAGGGGAAGACATGACGATTGGGGAAGAGAAGACACAACAGCTGGCGATTAGGGAAGAAAAGATGCAATAGTTGGGGTAGGGAAGAACATAGGAAGCTTCCAAAATCCTAAGGTTTTCATCTATCATAGGTGTATATATATACGTAATATAATAAAATATTATAAGGGTCAAGTCAGGTCAAGTTGACCGATCACCCCACCTAGCTCAAACTAATTTTCAAAATTGGGTTGGGTTCAACCCAATCAACCCAACACCCATAAAAATTGGTTCAGGTTGATACAGGCTTGGGTTAGGACCGATCATATTTACACGAATGTAATTGATCCTAACTCTATAGGAGGTGAGGCAATAGGAGTAACAACTGGTGTCTTAGGTACACAAACTTCTCAGGCATTCAACATCAACCCCCCACATATCTTCTTGAGGAAGGAAAGAACACCGAAGTGTACGAAAGGAGAATTAGAGCAATTGTGTGGTGGATTTAAACATTATCGCGAATGTAACAAATTAGTTGTGCGACACGATAAATGTAATTACCCCACATTAAATCATCAAAATCCTACCATTGTGTCTGAATCCATCAATGATACATGCATTTCAAAGGGGAAAGGTCAAGTTTGGCAAGGTATTTTTGTTATGTTCTTATCTTATGATATGCATTATGCTTTTATGTTCATATGAGATCTTGAAATTTTCTTATGTCACACATATAAGTTTATGTCAAATTTATCTCTAATTGTCAACTTCTTTTATCGACCAAGGGGTACAGGTGAGATGGCATCATTTGTCAGTGCAATTGTCAAAGCTCATGCGAAGAGAAATTGCACATGCGCATGTAGTGTATTAGTTATTATGTTGGCATCAAACACTAAACTTAATCCCGACCGATGTTTTCTTCGTTGTCTATATTACAAGACATGCTCTAACTACATCTTTGCTTCCTTTCAGATAAAAATATGTATTCTGTATAATTATTGTTATGCTAATTTCATTATATTATATTTGACAGGATCCCATAAAGTGCTGTAAGTTTTTTAGATGAGTTGATGAGTCATCTGCTTCAAATAGTGCTTTTGCATCAAAAGGATTGAAGTAAAACAAACATGCAGTTTCAAAGCTAACTTATTCATTTTTCTTACAAGGAGATAGTGACAGATATTAGAGAGGTCATACATTGTGTAGTTGATTTAAGAGAGATCCACATTGCGAAAAAAGTAGAAGTAAAGCAAGATGTGATAGTTGAAGGAAACCACAATTATGAAGGACCTGAAAATGCAATGACCTTTAGAGAAGAAACAAGGAGATGGTCAACACGAAGAGAGACTTTATCTTAATCATTACTCTAGTTACCATTATTCTTATTATTAACTTTGATTTGATGTTGTAAATTGCAGTTAAAAGCAGAGATGCAGTTGGACTTTATTAGTCTAGTTGGTGTTTTCCATGCTATATCTTGTAGTAGTTATCATATACTATTTTTATGTATTGAAGATATAGACTAGTGTCACTAGTTGTAACTAACACCATCGGTTGAACTCTTTAATTGGTTTACAGTAATATTCTAATTCTATAGTTGTTTGTTGCATGTATAAACATGTGTAGAGGTTTGGTATTATGCCTAGAAAGCAAGGAAATTGTTAGTTTTGTAGCTTTTTGGTTCATACTTAGGGGCCTATATTGCTGCATAATTACTTTCTATTGATTTGGATATCATCATGGTTTGCCACTACCCACTACTTGACTAATGTAACCCATACATCAGCATGTTGCCTATCTATATAGTATATCAATAATAGTTGAATACTTGTTAGTAGAAAACGAATATTCAATGATTCACATCCAGGAAAAATAATAATGTTCATTTATTACCATTTCTTCAATTCATCACAACTATTATCTAATTAGCATTTCTTAGCACTAATTTATTATTAAAGTGAAGAGTTAATTAGACATTATGTTCGTTCATTGATTAATGTTGCTAACTTAATGTATTGAAGTCTTTTCATCAATTCAATAGTTGAACAATAGATGTACCACAATTTGTTGAAGTAGATTCTTAATATTATCAACAAAAGTTTAAAATATGTCACCCATTAACCAAAGAAAAGATTCCATCAATTAAATCTATGTGTTCTTCACATAAAAAAAATTCAAACTTGACCAAAAGATGCTTAAACATCTAGAAATTTCCTCCTCAAATTGATAAGCCTACACAAAGCTCTTTTGTTATCCATGGAATCCTACAACTATTGAGATTGAGCTCCTTAAGGGTGGGCAGGCATTTGACAATGGTCACGAACATCTCTTCTATCTTGAGCAACTTATGTTATTGCTGCTTAGAGAAACTATATTGCGCCATTTGAACAAGCAAGGCCTCAATCACCCCACCAGTTCTATGTTGAAATCTCGAGTGACATCCCCAACCTTTGAGGAGAGAATAAAAATCCATGAACTATAGTATTCACTGCTTCTAGCCTGGAAGGAAGAAAGTATAGATTCTATAAAAATAATCTTAAATAAATGGATATGTTTGATCTAGAATTACGTAAGAATCATCCTAAAACCATCATGTTTTGAAAATCAAAATAGATCGCAAGCAACAGTTACCATTCAACGACCAAGAATTGCTTAATAAACTAGATTGATTAAACTCATCAGTGTCATTTCGAATTAGTTATAACAGAAGTTCAATCAAAATGAGATGTGAGATAGACTCTTCATTAACAACCACTTAGAAATTCAATAGCTTAGAAACCATTGTGTTTTGTTTTGTGCAAGTTCCATGACCGTTTAACAAGTTATAAGAAACATGATTCCTTAAATTCAAGTGAATATTAGGTAGAGAAAATTGTAAATTAATTGAAACATGTGAACCATAATGAAATTTTAAAACTCAGATATTTGTGACGAAATGTAGTTATTAGAGTCAAGTGATGCATTGCAAGATCAAAGTGATGATAAAACCCAAATAGGAGGCCAAGCATTTTTGGAAAAGATGCATTCATCAACTAGCAAGATGGAATTTGAAAATTCAAAATTAGTTGACACATGACATCGCAGCAGAATATATCAATTGTCCCACAAGAATAAACTTTGTCCGCTTTTTTTGAATTTTATCAAATCTCATCAAAACAGGAACAAAGTTTATACCAATTTTGAAGCTTTTTGCCATTATAGGGAAATTCACAATCCATAAGAAAACAGTTGTTCGACATCACCAGCTAGAAAAACATTTGTATAAAGTCCAAATGAAAACAAAATATCGATCATCAAAACTCCAGCAAGAACAAGCATATCCAACTATGATGAAATTAAGTTGCAATAAACTAACTAGAGTCCATACAAATTTGGATTCTGACCTGCATTCTAGAATACACACACACACATACACACACACACACACACACACATATCTATGGTCCCTAATCCACAAAATAATACATACCATTATTCGTATGATTCACTTCATCATGTATGGATTCAACACAAGAATATAATAGTCAAATTACGAATTGCAAATTTCTCAATTGAACAGATGTACTAATACACAAGCTACATTTGAATCGAAGAGCCAAGGTCCCATTTGGAGCAAATGACTCTCTAGGAGTAAATGACATTATCAACATGTCTCTCTTTAGCAGTTAAGCACCCTAATAGTGACTTCCAGTATCCAGCAAAAACAAATACATCTCAAGAATTGCAAAGACCCTACCCTGAGGGTTCATAACATGTATCTGAATTCAACAATTTATTAATTCGGCATGAGCAAAAACACCCATTATTGCAATCTATTAAGGTTGTACTCATTGGTAATCATAGCCAACATGACTCCCTTCATTTGATGAGTGTTCAAGACGTTCAAGACCCGGAAAAGCATAAAACAAAGATGCCTCTTAGAAACCATGACTCTAATGCAATAAATTGAGAATAAGAAACAAAGAAAATATGGTTTCTCTTACTCCGCAACCTGTGTTGACGTTTTATGTACTTATAATTCAAATAAAAATGAGGAAATAGACAATCACAAATGGTAATTTGGTGAAATTTTAAAAATGCTAATTTGCTTATGTTTAGGAATTGAAATTTATTGCAAAGAATCTGCAAATCTAGGGCAAAAAATGGAGAAGGGGAGAGAGGGAGGGATAACAAGAGAGAGAGAGAGTGCGGGATGGACAGAGCCACTAGGACAGAGGAAGAAGAGGGAAGACAAGAGAGGAAGAGAGAGGGTTAGATCATGCAGTAGAAGGATAGAGACCATTTACTTGGATTGCTGATTTGGCCAGAGCTCTAAGGTGGTTGGAGATCCGCGGGCCATAATAAAGTGGAAGGGAAGATGGAGAGAGACAGAGAGATGAAGGATGTAGGAGCAGTGGGAAGGGAGAGAGAAATGAGAGACGGAGAAGACGGAGCAAGCTCCCCCCTAACAAGGGCCAGTGAGCAAAATTCCTAGCATTAATTGCTCCATTCTAGGGTGGTTTTTTTCAAATTGATCAGACAACCCAAAATATGCTCTAACCATCCAACGGCTATCATGCATGTTGAATATTACGGCCTTCTCCAACCTATAGGAGAAGATCATGACACGTGAATAATATGGATGACAATGTATGTGATGATTCCTAAGATGTTTATATGACAACTGGATTTTCAACCAAAGGGTGAATTTTGATGAAAGACTTGGTAGAAGTCCAAGATACATTCCTACATGATTCTTAAGTGATTTAGAATATGCGAGAGTGATGAAAACTAAGTATTTGTCATTAAGAGCACTATGATTACCAATTTAGGGTGTGTTTGGCAATTTGAAAAAGTTGTCAAGTGAAAACTTTTCAATCTAAAACTTTTCACTCTTCATAACTACTCTTTTTTTAATTATTTTTTACTCATATTTCTATACAACAACCCTACTTTTCAATCATTTCTACACAA